>JASDQU010739216.1:102535-162553 GCA_032191745.1 Picea mariana | reverse complement strand
CTTTGACAGGGGCATAGTGGGCCGCGGTTTTCATCCTTTTATTTGAATAACTCATTCCTATATGACTAATTGATTAGAAAATAATTCCTTTGACAACCATACATGGAAACTCTTTCAAAATATGAAATAGACTTTGGCTTAGCAACATATCAAACATATGCAATCCAATCCATACAAATTGTTTAACCGTTGTCACCAAGCAAGGGGTGAGAAAAGGTCCTGGGATATGCAAGGGGTTTGTATTGATTAAAAAATGATAAAATGAGGGGGAAAAGAAACATGATTATTTCTCAAAGACAATCAACAATCAACTGTAATGCAAATCAAAGAAACCTCATTGTCATCCAACCAAGAAGGTGTGACTTCAAACTTCTTCAATATAGAATTCTTCTTGACTATAATTAAATTTTAGAATAGGGAGTGAAAAATGAATGTGGGAAAGCGAGAGGGTTGTAATTAGCGAAAAGATAAATAATGGTTGATAAGGAGAATGGTTACTGTTCATAAAATTAATTAATTCATCCATAAAATCATTCCATATCAATGTAAAAAGATCCAACATCAACCAAATAGTCATTGTGATCAATTAAACAATTACTATGTATAATTCAATCAATTCTGTGAATTAACTTGTTCATTGTTGTTAGTTAAATATTTAACACAGTGTCATCAAAACGAGACAATATACCTTTCAAACCACTTAGACAAGAGTTTTGTTTCCTTCCATCTGTCCAATTTAATGTTTCAAAAATTTTCCAAATGAACCCGCAATCCCTTGCTTCCACTATGTTTTGCATCAAAATATTTAACCATTGTCTGTGATTTATTTCTTCAATCAGACACAGACACAAAAAACATGCTTTATCTCATCCCTCAATTTCATTTAACAATCAAACTGTAATGAGACCATACTGTCATAGAACCCGTGTCTATCTCTAATATGATGCATGATTCTCATCAAACCTGCACAGTTGACAATTAAACACAATTATTTATCATTCAAACACATATTCATAGTAGTCACCACTCCAATTCATACGATGTTGATCTATCAATCCAATACAAGGAGGAAGCAACAATATTGCTCAAATTAATCAAATTGCAACAAAACCATACTATGTAAAAAACTGTGACCATCCCTAATGGTGCAATCAAACAACTTCCATAACATACACAGTGGATAGCTAGGCCATGATTGCAATGCTTCCATTTGGAAATTTAAAATACATAGTCACAACAAATATCAACTCCACATAACACGTTGTACGAAACCCACACATACCAATGCATCATGAAAGAATCATTGTTGTGAATTAATCAATTATAACCTAATGCTAGGTTAAAAATTCAATAATCACAAATGTAAAAGGCCACAACTGTGTATTTGACCTCATTTCCCCAATCAATCCATCAACAATGTTGAACTTATCAATTAGATTGTTATAATAGCCAATTGCAGTGACCAAATAACAATAACCACAACCATTGTCAGGATAATTGACAGAGGCGAGCCAACAATAGAGCACTATTGAAAATGCACGATTAACTCATAACCATCAACCATGTATACAAAATGACAAAATGGGTTCCCTTTATCAAAACTAGTCTTTGAGTAATCAAGGGTTCACCCTATGGATCAACATAAGGGGACTGGAGTCGACCCCCACCATCAGGTGAGAACCTTCCGAGACCAACAGTGCATACACAGGGTACACCTTCAACAACTTCGCATATAGGGTGATAGTTCACGAGATAAGAGACACAATGAATAGAGGAGCAGAAACTTCATTTTAGTCCCGTAACAACACTTATCACATACAGGCTATAACCCTCATGGTTTTCCTAACCAACCCAATAATGTTGAGATAAAACAGAGTCAGTAATAACAGTCAGTATTAAGCAATCCCCTTGGTATAACAACCGTCACAACCCACTGCACAACATCATTAATATGAATGAGTGTATACCCAAGAGAAACGACATGCAGTGACACAAGGCATTCCAACCTAGTAAACCCCATAATAGAAAACAAATGGGTATGATGATACGAATGTATGGAGGCAGCCAACCAGTCTAGACCACATGAAACCCTCCAACTAAAGCCAACAAGGATCACAAAGATCCTCTATGGTTTCTATGACTCAGAATGACCAATATCACTGTGACTTTAAACATTGTTGCAATGAAAACCACCAATGATTCATTCCAGTAAAATATCACAAATTTACGCAGTTTCCATAATTAAGAAAAAACTAGACCCATACATCCTAAGCCAACATCTATTTCATAACCAGAGAAGATTCATGAATGATGAAACGACATACCTGTAACCAAAATCACCTTAAAAACGTGAGCTTGGATGATCAGTTCTTCCTCTGCTTGGAAGTCGCAGCCTAACCACAACAAAACATAGTTGAACAATATCCAAACTAGGGTGGTGGCCAATGGAAAGGGTGTGGAGTGATGTGTAGTAAGTGCATGTCACCTCCAATCTCTAGTTCATTCATTTAAACCATGCCTCAAAAACATCATCCACAATGTGCCACCTTATGTTACATCAACCTCTTCCAATTTCACCATAATGTGCATCCCATGTTTTTCCATATATGTCAATAAATCATGTGGCCTCTAACCCTGTTAACAATAATAAATTTAACTTCAAATGCATATTGTAGCATCATATAATAGTGTAGTTCCCCTCTTTTGGGATTTTATCTATATTTCTCATTTCTTTTCAACTTCTCTTTTATTGTTACTAACATGTATTGATTGCAGGTATTGCAAGTAATAAATCAAGGAGGAAATATCAAGGGTAATAGTAGATATCATAAGCCATTATGACATGACATTCAAGACTAGAGAAATAGAACAAATGTACATTATCCATCATCCATTTGTTGCGAATAGAACCAAAATTGATCATCAATCATGCTCAAACCTGTAAGTAGTGTTGAACAGTAATAAATACGCCAAATAACAACCAGATCTGATCTCCCAATAATACAAGGGTGTCCCACCTACTAGTATTATATATCTTATTAGATTATAATAATAGGCTCTAGCAATACTTTGTGGGAAAAAAAATCGTTGCAATTTTAATCGTCAACATCAATGATCTCATAAATTCATCTCTATCCATATGTCATAAGTTTTCCATAACTATACTACTCAATTGTCCATAATGTTGACCAATCTATTACTATATTATCATGAAGGATTATTTTTTGTAATTGATCATCACATATTCAGTTTTCTCAAGCTGAATCAAATATGTACATTGATCTGAAATACATCCTTGAATATATAATGAATATATCCCTTCCTTGAAAGTCTTTCAATGATATTCCTATGATACCTGCATGGGAACATTGCTTCTCAATCGATCAATATGTCATTTTGTACTCTTGTTATCTGATTTCTCTAAATATGTCTTTACAAACACTTCAAACTGCTAGAAGGATGGTTCTTTGACCTTTATTATCTATTGTATAGACTCTCCTTGTTCAATATTCATATTTACTAGGAGTCTCCAAGTTGGATGTCTCAGAACAATGGAGGAATATGCCCTAATGAGGAGTAATCTTCATCTTTGCCTATAGACTCATCATATCTATAAACTCTGACTTCTTTCTTTTTTACCATGGATTCATTATGATATTGCACTACAATTCCCAAGAGTATATTCTCTTGGGTCTGTTCTTTATTCACTTTCTCTTCTTTTCTTTCTTACACTACTACAAATCTTGCGATCTTTGGGACATTTTCTTTATTCACCTTATCTTCTTGTATTTATTTTCTTCTCCAAACCTTTATGTATCTGACATCAATGCTTTCTTTCATGGAGGGATCTATCATGTTTCTACAATTCTGAGCTAAGTGACCATAACTGTCGAATTTATAACATTCAATGTTGTGGGGAGCCACATAGTTATTTATTGTCTGAACAATTCTTCCATATGATCTCCAATCTATAGCCTTATGTCCAAAGTTAGTATAAATAAAACAATGACCATAAAATAAATTTACATACCTGGGAGTGAATGGTGTTCTTTGTGGTGTAATCTTTATAAATTACTACCTTGGATGATCATGATTGTCTCTTATGTTGATCCATTCATCATGACTGAATCTTCTTTGTTACTTGAATGTGGAAGGTGTTGTTGAAGATGTATCTCTATTACACTCATTCTTCTTTGATTCTTGTTGACCATGATTCCTTCCTTTGAGTATGTTTGCATAACTCTTTCTCTTTTGTTCATTCTTCCTTTCTGTCAACCTGGAGCACTTCTCTTCAACTCTGTTTACTAATGATTTGGATGTTTCTCTCTCGTCCATGTTCTTCCTGAGATTGATGATTCTAACTCCCAATGTGACAACTTTTTATTCAATATCTCAACCTCTTCTTCTTTCCTCATCATCTGAATCTTCATGACTTCTTTCATTCTCTTTACTTATTCAAGTTGGATCTTCAAGTAGATGATTTCTTCTTTAAGTCTTCTTTCTTGTTGACTGAATTCTACTTCAAGATAGTTTAAATCCTCAGATATTTTCTTGAGATGATATATCAAAATATTCTCTCTCTCTTATCTACTTCCTTTATTTGTGCTACTATTTTGGCTTCGAAACACTTATTCTCTTCCATCTGAATTTTGTATGTTTCTTCAATACTTCTAGCTTCTTCCACCTAATATTTTAGATTCATGATGACCTCTTGGGATTCTTCAAAACTTTCTTGAGAATTATTTTTGACTAATTGTTGCTAAAGAGACTTGTTTTTCTGCCTTTCTTTTGTCAATTTGTCTAAAGCATTGATTAATTTTGCTTCAAGATATATTATTCCTTCTTCACAATATTCTTCTTTTGAATCTGTTTGACATGATGAGCATATTTCCTATTGTTCTATTATTGCATCTTCTTTAGCATTCTCTAGATTTGTAATGGGATATTCTTCAAAGTAGAGATTATGGAGCCTATCCCAAATTTATTTGGTTGATGAACATTTTCTAACTTTCTCTCTTACTGGATTAGGTAATCCTTCCCAGATGAAATCCATTGCTATTTTTTTTTCTTTTCAATTCCTTCTTAGATGTAATCTTCGGTTTGTTTGTAGCGGTGTATCCTGTAAAAATTGATTGTCAAACATCATACCCTTGTTCCTGTAAAAATGTTTTCATCTTAATGCTCTGCATCTCATAGCTCTGACTATGCTAACCATTGAAATGTGGTATTCCATTTATATACATATTGTTTCTCTCCATGATCTACCTTCCAGTGGTTAATTTGTTTTCCTAAAGGAACATCAATCTGAAACCAATTGTTGGAATACTGAGAGGGGTGTGGGTGAATCAGTATAAGCACTTTTACCAATTTTAAACATAATATATAATATTTAATTGTATTAGTAGTATATCATCAATGTATCATCTATGATTACATTCAGTATATCATGAGCATATAAACATAAGTAACATCACATAAATACACAGTACACCAGAATTTACATGGAAACCCAAATGGGAGAAAGTTACCACATAAAACTTTCTTATATATTGTCAAGAATACATTCATTGGAAGCACCAACTTCCCAATTCTCTAGATACAAATAGAAGGAGGCTATGACCCCTTATCTATAGGCTCTAATATGAAGGAAGCTACAACTCCCTGAATTCTCTGGCTCCAATCAGAAGGAGGGTACAACCCCTTGTTGGGCCCTTCATTTTGATAAAAGAGGTTGCACAACCCATCAAAGAGACAACCAAACAAGTGAAGAAGAATGAAAAAGGGAACACAAAACAAAAATACGTTGAAACATAACACAGTCTGAAGCCAACACAGAATCATTTTTGAGCCAATATAGTTACAATAGAATCAAGAAGAAAATAGGATCGATGGGTTCTCAAGAGGAAAAAAGGAATCAATTGTAAGGATGATTCTCTAAATGAGGATGATTGTCTTGATGAGGATTCTCTCATGAATGATTCTCATCTTGGGTGACTCTTTTGTATGTTATCTTTAGTATTGTATTGTATTTTAATGAGTGTGTGAGAGATGGGGAGATGCAAGAACTGGATCTATACTCCAGATATAGACTGTAATTAGGAAGGAAAGATCCTAGACTCATTGTGATCAGTTGCAGTATTATATAGAGATGTACCTATTGATCTCTTATACTGATTAGGATGGATATCTAATGTAAATTTGTGAATTTTTATTGTCCAAAGACTTGTAATATAACAAAAATATATTGGAGATCAAATTTTTAAAATGTTCCTAGTTCATCTTACTTTCTGTATCTTTGAGATGGCATTATGTGTTACATGTTATGAATTACATGTCGTTATCCCTTCTTAATGTTCTCTATATTTCATTTATTTTATATTAGTGTATAATGTTCTAAGGATCTGCAATAAGTATATATATTGCACTATAATGGTAATAGCATAGATGGATTATAGATATGTATAGAATTCATCTTACCCATCCCTTAGCTCTTTTGTCTCGGTTGTGATTTGGGTGAGATTTATTTCATTTCGGAAAGATGAAAATGTGAGCACACTAGACTACTTCAGTACCCTTTTGTTGGTAACTTATGCAGGACCCTGGTCAAAAACATTTGCACCAACAAAATGGTTCTATTGTCAGGACTTGATTTTACAAGGGAACCTATAGGGAGAATGCTTCCACGGATCCACAAGTCTGATGTTTGGCAATGGTGGGAATGTAACTGTTGTGCATTCATACTGAAGGAAAAATATTTATGGAACCTGAACAAGGACATCACTCAGGGTCTTTTCTTCTACTAGAAAATATCAAGCAACCAATATAATATTTTCTAGGTAGAATTCCCGGAAAAGATGTTCCAGTAGGTAGATTGTCTACAAGAAGAAACATAATTCAAAGAATGGGTAAAATAAATTGGTTCTTGGGAGACAAAGAATATAGAAAAGCTTCACCGACTAGATCACCAAATCACTTGAGTGGTGGATTTTTGGGTTGACATGTCTTTAGAAGGATATATCATCGAGTTTGCATTGGAGAACCACCAGTCTTTTTCATGAGCTGAAGAAATATTCAAGAAAGGGGCACATGGAAGATTGTTGAGGGAAAATCCCTTTTGGGTTAAGTTCCTTTTGGTGGAGGAGGGGATGCTAGTTATTCCCTTTCTTGATATGGCAGCCTAAACCCACATTCTTGGGGTGGGACAGTTTTGGGGTAGGTTCATGACCTACAAAGGGGAACAAGTTCTTTGACATATGGGGGAAGATAAAACAGAAATAAGTGAGTGTTCCCTGAGGAGAGCCGTCATATTTGAGAAATGATGGCTGGGAAAGGTAAAGAGAGAAACGAAGTAGTCCAAAGTGTTGCAAAAATAAATCATACATGGAGAAGTGGATGAAAGGAAGAAATATGAGTTGCAAAATTTGTGAAGACAAGAAAGATTGTATAGTCTAAGGTTGTAGGAAAGAGAATCACAGAAATAATGAAGTCCCATGGAGAGTGGACGAGATGAATAAGGTGTAGAAGCAAGAGAGGATGAGGGACGTATAGATATTTCATAAGATAGAGAATATTCGGTCCCTATCCCAGGAGGATTCGACCACGAAGCAAATCAGGTTGCTCCTGTACAAGAAAAAGAGACGTCTCAGATAAAAAAAACCCACCCATGAGTCAATGGAACCAGCCTCAAGTCACCCATCCCCTAGTAACCTTCAATACCCTTGGTAATATTAGTACCTCATACTCATGAAAATCCTATTTTGTTGAATTCAATCAGTTTAGTAGGTCCCACAAATGTAAACATTGGGAGGATAGTAAGGTCTCCTGGCAAATTGCAACCAAGGCTATTAGGATTTATTTTGATAGGAACAAGAACACTGACAACGGATGGGAACACAGAAGGATTGATCACTTGATACCCATAATTCTAGGGTAAAGGGTATAAGTATGTAGAACAAAATTGGTTTCTATGTGAGGCCATCTGGAGGTTCAGAGGGACCTTGGACACAAACAATTTAGTTGAATTCCAGACTACCTTGAGGGGTCATGCCCTCAAATGGTACAGGAAGGATATTGAGCCTACAATACAAGGACATGCCTTTACCCTTGACTAGCCGCGTCAAACATTCATTGATGAATTCAATATACCTTAGTCAGAACAATAATCTCTCTCGGAGTTGTGCGATATTCAATAGAGAGGGGGGGCATCTGCATGGCAATATATTCAGAATTTTAAGGATGCTATTGGGAGATTGGCACACCCAATTCATGAATACCATCCAAGGAAATGGTATATCCAAGTGTTTTTACCCTTGAATAGAATCCCCTTGATGGACCATAGAATAGCCACACTAACAGACGATTTGGAACAATCAATGAAGATTGAATCCATGGACGGATAGTCAGGGAGCCTGAGGATAACCATACCTTTGGTAGATTAACACATGTCAAATCTCCAAGGACAAATATCTTCACTCATGGAAAATATTAAGGAATTAACTCTACTCAAGACAGTGCGACCTCAAGTTTGGTGCATAGGATGCTATAAAGAGGGGCATTTAGAAACTAAGTGTCTGTGAATAAGGGGAATAGGCCACCCCCCTACAGGACCAATGGGAGGAGTTTTGAATATATCAACAACTCTACCATTTCATGCACCAGTTCAATACGATTCTTTCCCAAGTGTACAACCCACTCAGATGGCTGAATACTGTGAAACTCGTTAGACTTGGGGGCATGCACCAAGACACTGCCCCATCCTGCAGAAGTATTCACCATCACCCAATACAATACATTGTGAGCTTTGTGGGTCCACAATGCATGATACAAACCAATGTAGGGAATTAGATGCACTTTCTTATAGACTGGACTAGACTGCATTCAGGATAAAAAAAATACTACAAGGGCTAGGAAGAGGTCAAGGAAGTGGCAGTGCAGGTGGATTTAGAGGATGGAGGAATGGAGGATGAGGACTAGGTCTGTTTTACAATTGTGATGAACACAGAAATATGGCTAGAGATTGTCCCCATCTAAGACAACCATGGTGTTTACACTGCAGAACTAATGCCCATGCAACTGAAGAATGCCCATATCTGATCGCAAAGTGGGAGCACCGTGCTCATCAAAGAGGATTTAAATTCTTAGGATTGAAACTTAGGAGAGAATTTGAAGAAAGGTTACCTAAATTTGACATCATAACTTGAGGAGGTGAAAAAAGAAAGGAAGTTGTAGAAAATCGACCCAAGATCCAGAAATCATCCCCCAAGGATGACATGTATGATCCTTTCAAACAAACAATATTTTTCAAAGATGCAGTAGAAATATTTAGAGATGAATCTTCTCCATAATTAAGAGAACCCCCCCCTAAATTCACCCTGAAAACTAAGACTGTTAAAGCTCCTACCTCACATCCTGTGCCTTGAAACCCTGTAAATTTGAGAAAACTCCAAGACGAGTCCCAAAATATAATCAACCTTTGGTTTCAATTATTCTCTGAGATCCTGGGATATGACCACCTTTCTGAGAAGTTGTAGAACACCTTGTACCTAATAACGGGGGATGAGGGATCCCCAGATATTAATATAACTACCAACCTTCCTAAGAAGAATACACATAGAATACAAAGAAAGAAGGTGTGAACTAGAAAATAATTTAGGTTGGAAGCCTAGTTAGACGACTTTGAAATTAAAGATGTCATACTAGACTTGGGTTCAGATATCAACATCCTACCCAAAATGACTTGGGAAGATATAGGGAAACCTCAGTTACTTTATTCCCCCATCCAACTGAGAATGGAAAATCAATACTGCATTTTTCCGTCGGAAGGTTGGAAGATGTCGAAGTAGATGTTGCAGGAGTTAAAACGATAGATGATTTTGAAGTCATTGAAAACATGGGAGAAAAAAACCCCTGCGCTGCCTTATTGGGAATTGATTGGGATTATGAAAATTATACTACCATTGAACTAAAGAGGGACACTATGAAGTTTGAAGCAGATGGAGTAAAAGTAATCCATCCCTTAGATCCATACATGGGACCCAGATATACTGAGCCAATGGATAATAAAATAGAATCAGAAGTTCTCGATCAGTTATACACCATAATAACAGGGATGGGGCCATATTACATCAACCCCACTGTAGACGGATGTGTAAGTTGGAGGAGTATACAGTCAACAGAGGAGGACTTAGAACTAGATTTTTATAGTTTGTGGCAGAGTTCATATGAAATATTTTGAATAAATTTTGCAGCTATCAGGGAAAGGAGATGGATTGGAACCAATATGAGGGATAACCTAACATACGATGGTCTTTAAATTTGATTAGCTTTCTCATTGATATAGATGTAAAATTTGATCCAGAGAAAATGATATCAGTTTTGGACATAGCTTTGAAGGATACCCCAGCCAGGTGGCGGGCCACTCACAGAGCTTTAGTTCTATATTGGGAGGATATAAAGAGAGATATTCGATACAAGTTTATCAAAATAAAGCAAGTGACAGCAGATATGAACATGGATTTTTATGAAGCGTAACTATTCAATGGGTAGTCCAACCCTAGAATTCATGTTGATATGTGCATCAAGCAATGGAAAGTTGTGCAAGTACCATCTCAGGAATGGGTTCACTTAATTTTCCACTCATTATGTGAAATTCCAAAAACATAGTACTGAAGAGACCAAGAGACAAATGAATTAGTGGCAGACACTAGAAGACCAATTTTGTAGATATTTTTCTTTTACTAGTAAGACTCTGGAGCTCCACCTAGTCCTTCAAAAAATTAAAAATATGTTATTTACTGACGATTATGAATCCAAATCAAGCCTAGTGGAATGTTTTGATCACACCCATTTCCTTCAGTCCAATCGATCCCACAATCCTTTCATAATACTGGTAGCATGCTGCAAAGTTGATAAGGACCTGGAAGAACCAAATGAAGTAGAAGAACTTGGGAATCTCAATATTAAATAAATTGTGGGAGCTATGGAAATCCAGGATACTACACCTACCCATACAAGTAACACCTATACCCATCCTCTAAAGTTGCAAAAAGTAAACATAGGAAGCGAAGAGAATCCTAAGATATATTCTATAGGGGATTATTGGGATGAGAAGACCATGGATGAAATCCAGAGTTTACTGCAAGAATAAGAATACCTATTCCCAAAAACATTTTTAGAAATGAAAGGCATAAAAGGAACCATGGGAGAGATGAATATGAATCTAAAACTTGACTCAAAACCCATGAAGCACAGACTGTATCATCTCAATCCCAAGGTGAAAGAAAAGGTCAAAAGAGAAATAGAAAAAATGCTTACGGCAGGACTAATCTTTTTGGTTGAAGAAGAAGAATGGGTTAGCCCCATATTCATACAGAGCAAAAAGAGTATCGAGTACATTCAGGTCTGTGTTGACTATATGAGTTTGAATTCCACATGTCTACATGATCCATTTCTGACATTGTTCAGTGATGAGGTATTAGATAAAGTTACAGGGAAAGAAGCATATTCATTTATAGATGGATACTTTGGGTATCACCAGGTCACAATTTCAGAGGATGAAAAGAAGAAGAACACTTTTATAACTGAGTGGGGGTCATTCAAAAATAACATAATGCCTTTTGGCCTAAATAATGCCCCCACGGTCCTCTCTAGGATTATTATTGTAACATTTCTTAATTTTATACACAGGTTACTTGAGGTCGCATGGATGAACTTGTTGAAGGAGCACTAGGGATACTTTGATTTATGTTTGATAGATGTCGAGAGTTACATATAGATTTGAACCTGAGGAAGTGTATTTGTTTCATACCACACAACAACCTTATAGGCCACATTATTTGTCGAAAAGGAGTCCTAGTAGATGCAACTAAAGTTGCGGTTATCCTGAACATGTTGCCACCTATAAGTGTGAAACAATGGTGCATGATGCTTGGGAATACAAGATACTACTGTAGGTCCATCAAAAGATATTCTAGTAGTACAACACCATTGGATAAATTACTGAATAAGTATGAAGTATTTTGGTGGACGAATGAGTGTGACAAGGCGTTTGACTCACTCAAGGAAAATCTCATTACTGAACCAATTCTTATATACCCCAATTGGTAAATTGAATTCGATGTACACGTGCATGCATTGGGTGTCATGCTATTATCCATGTTAGTGCAACCAAGGGAAGGGAATATTGATCACCCTATATACTTTTCCAATAGAAAAATGTCTCAACATGAATACAACTACACAACAACTGAAAGGGAAGGTTTGGCTATGATTTATGCATTGCAAACATTTTGACACTATTTACTAGGTTCTCATTTTAAGTTTTTCATTGACCATTCTACGTTTAAATACATTGTAAATAAGCTTATTCTTGAGGGAAGGATTTGTAGGTGGCTCTTACTCTTTCAGTAGTTTTTGTTTGAGGTAATTATCAAACCTGGAAGATATAATGTAGGACTAGATCACCTATCAAAACTGGAATCAGGGGAAAGTGGAGGAGTAGATGACCACCTCCCCAATGCAAACCTTTTCCGTATTGAAGCCATTCCAAAATACCTTGAAGATATTGTTGCTTTCCTTAGTACAAGGACTTTCCCAGGAAATTATTCTGCAACCTAGAAGAGGCACCTAATAGTCCATGTAGTAGATTACCAATTTATTGTAGGCTAACTCTATAATATGGGACTAGATATCATTCTCAGACAATGTGTTCTAACCATAAAAGGAAGGATATCCTATGGGAATTCCACAGTGGAGTTGCGGGAGGTCACATTGGTGGGAAAGCTACAAAACACAAGGTTCTCCAAGATGGATTATGGTGGGCCACATTATTCAAAGATGATAGAGTTTATACTAGATATTGCGATGTTTTTCAACAAGTAGGGAAGCCATCACGCAGAGACTAATTATGATATAGATTTTATGAGAAGAAAGAAATGAGTACAGAATATTAGCAGATGCTTAAAACAAAATAAAAGAGATACGGTAAAAATTTATTTCTATTCAATAAGGAAATAAGTTGAAATTGTAAACTGCAGTGGGAAACAAGCTTGCTAGAATGGTGGTGGCTTATCTCTGAGAAGAGATGTGACAGTTGCGCTCATTCAAAAGAACATGGTTACAATGAGGCTCTGAAGGACTTTTTACAATAAACATGAATGTCAAAATCCCTAGACATCCAAAAATCTAACCCTAGGAGATGAAGCACCAAAAGTCATGTGGGCCTCGTTTGGGTAAGTTAGTACATCAACTTCCCAGGGTCGTAACTTTTGCATATGATCTTCATTTTAGGTGCACAATAGTCCGCTGGAAATATCTATCCAAGGAATACAACTTTGATGTGAGAAACATGGAAGCAATTTCCATGTTGCTCCCTGGTTTCCCAAAAAACGTCGTTTGGGGCCTCGAAACAGCTTCGGAAGTTTAGGACCCAAAAAAATGCTAAAAATAGTGAACTACCGAAATTGCTAGAAAATTGTTTTGGGCCAGTTGGAAAAGGTGGGTGGCCACCGATATCCACCTGGATCAATCCTCCCTCAGAAATAAATGGTCTCCATTTTGTTGAGTTCCCCCATCAGATAAGGAAATTTCTGATGAAGTTTACCCTGGGTGAGCCACTTGCCTTGGTGCAGGAGTTTCCCTACTTTGATGACACGATAAAGAGGGATCCTTTGCTTTCGAGTTCCCTTGATCTCTGTGTCAACAATCTGATCACTATATTCTTGTTGTATGCAATCGAGGTTGAGCTCTGTTGGTGTGAGATGTTCTGCTACTTCTAAGGTGTCCAATAATGGTGGGAAATAAGGTCGAAGGAGATCCACGTTGAACATTGGGTGCAGGCCAAGGAAAGGATGAATGTTGAGCTCAAAATCAATATCCTGGATATCCTTGGTGATAGTATACGAACCATAACTGAGTGAGTGAAGCTTCTGATGGGGTCTTGTAAGGAATTCTTTCTGCAAGTGAAACCAAACTTTGTTTCCCACCTGGAACTTATGTGGCACCCGATGTTGATCATGGCGTTGCTTGTACTTGTAATTGGACTTCTGTAGGATATCCTAAACCTATTGGCAGATGTAATAGATCCTCTCAATGAACTGGGTGGTTTTTCAGCTTTAGTTGGAGAAGGAGATGAGTTGGTCAAGGTGACCACAAGGGGAAGTGAAACATCAATGGGACCCAATTGTTAGAATCCCAAACCCACCTGAAAGGGGTTGTGGTTGTTTGATATATGCAGGGCTCGCTTGTAGCTATGATGGACATAGGGAAAGCTCTCATCCCATGTGTGAGGGTTCTTGGAATTATACATGCGTAGTATATGCACAATCATTCGATTTATGATCTTGGTTTGGCCATATGTCTAGGGGTGGAAGGCCGTGGATTTGGTGAGATTGGTGTCCAACAGTGACCAGAGGCTCGACCAAAATGTGTTGAGAAATCAACTGTACCGATCTGAGACAATGGTTTGTGGGATTCCAAAATGTACCTAGACTCGTTCAAAGAAGAGCTTGGAAGTGGCCTCTGATGTGATGCTCTTCTTGTAGGCAACCAAAATCACCATCTTAGAAAAGCGATCAACAACCACAAAAACACAGTCATTTCCCCACTTGGTGGACGGGAGGCCCAACATGTATTTCATTATGATGGATTACCATGGCCCCTCGGGAGTAGGAAGAGGGGTGTACATGCTTTGTTTCTTAGTGGTCATTTTGGCAACAGCACAAACAATGAAAGACTTGATATACTTGCTGACCTCCTGTCGAATTTTTGGCTAGTATAAATGTTTATGTAGCATCGTCATTGTATTTTCGACACCGAAGTGCCCTACCACCTGACCGTAGTGGGATTCCTAGATCATCTTCACTTGCTCACTTGATGGAACACAGATATGGCCCAGACGACACAATAACCCATCCTGAAGATGGAAATTATTGACAACTACGTTTGCACCCAACATTTGGTAGGTGGTGGCGAAGTCTAGGTATGTCTCATAGAGTTGGGGCCATCCATAGGTCTCATGGAGGCAAGCGTCTAGCACCGTGGTGAGTGCCACGACTGGTGGTTTGCTGAGGAAATCAACGATGAAGTTTGTGCTTCCTGTTTTATACTTGATGTTGAGGTGGAATTGTTGCAAGTATGTGGACCAGTTTTGATGGTGGTCATTCTGCAATTTACCTTGTGTCTACATGAACTGCAGTGGTTTATGATTAGTGTGGATGATTGTCTCCTTCCCAAGAATGTAATGTCTCCACTGGAAGTAGGCTTGCACAATGGAGTACATTTCCTTGTCATTAGTAGCGTACTTATGGACAACATCTGATAGTGTCTCACTATGATAGGCCACGGGGTGGCCATGCTGAGTGAGAACGGTGCCCACAGCATAGTCTAAAAAATTTGTCTCGATCTCAAAGGGCGTTGTAGGTATGGTACTGAAAGTACTGGGTTTGAGCACAAGCACTGCTTCAAATCATCAAACACTTGTTTTTGGGACCGACCCCACGCAAATTTAGCCTTACCACCACCCCTAGTTATTTGGCTGAGGGCTCATGCAATATGGGAGAATCCCATCACGAACCTGTAGTACAAATTGGCAAGACCCAAGAAGTTCCAAAGCTTAGTGAGTGTGGTTGTGGCTGGCCAGTCATAGATGACTTGGATCTTGTCTAGATCCAAATGTATGCCATGCTGATTAACGATGTATCATAGGTAATGGACCCTATCCATGCTGAAGGAGCATTTTTCCAAGTTGGTGTATAGCTTGTGTTGCCGTAGGGTGTGCAGAACCTACTGAATATGTTGCAAGTGTTCTGCCCAAGTCTTGCTATAAATGAGAATGTCATCAATATACACCACTACAAAAGTATTGGTTAATGGTCGCAGGATATCGTCCATCATCCTCATGAAAGTGGCAAAATAATTTTTCAAACCAAAGGGCATGACCAACCATTCAAAAAGGTCTTCCTTTGACTTGAAGGTGGTCTTCCATACATCTGTCTTTTCTATCGGGACCTGGTGGTAGCCAAACTTCATATCAATCTTACCAAAGTATTTGGCCCCCATGAGCTGATCAAGAAGATCGTCGATTCAGGGAATCAGATACCATTTTCTGACTATAATTTTATTTAGATCCTGGTATTCAATGCAAATTGTCCAGGTTCCATCTTTCTTCTATACCAGCATGATTGAGTTCCCGCAAGGTGATGATTTGGGATGGATTTTCCCCTTGTGGAGAAGTTCTTGGATTTTTTTCTTGATATCCTCCCTCATTCTCTAACAGAGAGAAGTGATATACTATCCCATTGGGAAATGGTGTGCCATGGGTCAAATAGATGGGGTGCTTGACCTGACAGTGTAGAGGTACCTCGGTAGGTGAGGAGAAGATATCCGAGTATTCTTCCATGGACATATCTACTTGCTTCTGCTGTGTGGAGAGGTTGGTTGTAGAGACCCTGGATGTGGTTGTGATCTTTCTCTCATTCTAAGAGAGAATCACGAAAAATAAAAACTTCCCCGTCTGAGAGATGACCTTCCTGCATTTCTTAGCAGAGATCAAAGAAAAAACACTAGATGGGCCAACTGCTTGATGACCTCTGCTGAGATGAGGTTCTTCTAATTATTGATATCAATGATAAAGTGCAGTGGGGTGTCTTTTACCCACATTTATTAATGGAAGAGGCACTCTCCTTCTTCTGGCTCATTTGGTTCACCAGGTTGGAGCTTGGTGGTAGCAATGGCGGCATAAGGTTCCGTGTCAATGACCCATCTTCCCCTTTCTAGTTCTGACTCATAGTCAGAACCCTCATCTGATTTAGAGGATTTCACTTCGATCACCAACGACGACTTTGAGCGGAAGTCATCAGTGTTATGCCAAGGGCTCATATGGAAGTCGCACCACTTCCCAGTATCTTTCTTTGTCTTTTTGATGTCCTTCTTTGCTTGCAGCTTGGACTGGTTGTCCTGATAATGTCCATATTTTATCTGTCCTTTGTTCTATGGGTTGGGTTCACCCTTTCCTATATTTTGCTGAGAGGGGTTGCCAGACCCAAATTGTCGCATCTTTTGTTTGAGCTTCTGCTCGATTTTGAAGGCACATCGGTAGGTCGTGCCCAAGGATGAGATTTCCAAAAATTCCATTTCTTTATGGATGTATCTATGTAGATAACTGCGATACTTGAGCACCATATGTCACTTTGAACCTTTTATACCCAGCTTGGTGCTCAAGGTATGGAAGATATTTGTGAACTTTGGCACTGCTTGGTCTCTTTCTTGCCGCAGTGTGGTCCATTTGGTATACAAGTCATCATAACTTCTGACAGAGTAGTATTGTTCGTTAATAGCATACCTGAAGGATTCCCAGGTGGTTTTGACTGTAAATAATGAGGGTTCCTCTGTTTCCTTTTGCTCACAGAAAGTTTCCCACCAATATTTGACACAGGGAACGTCTTTGAGGAACGCAAAAGTAATCTTTTCTCTATTCGAAAAGTTATGGATAGAAAAATACCCTTCTAGTAGAGTCAGCCACTTGTCTATATCATTTGTGTCTATCTGACCTTGAAATATAGAAATATCAAAGTTAATTTGTACCTTGAAGGGGGTGACACCTCCGCTCGAAGAAGATGCATCACATGTTGGTAGTCGTCGAAGGATTTGTGCGAAATTATCCATCATCGCATTCCTCTAATGTGTGAGGGGTTCCTCAAGAAACATTTTCAAAGGATCTCCTATCCTATCATATTTGTTTTCTCTTGCAATGAGAGGTCGCTTAGGTGTGCGAGAGATTTTGTCCTCAATTGAAACAATCTCGAGACCCAATTCTTTGTACTCCGACCTCGTTGGGTACATGCATTAAGACGGTAAGGAGACGACTTCTCTGATACCACTAATCTAGATTTTATGAGAAGAATGAAATGACCACAGATTATTAACAGATGGTTAACAAAGAATAACAAAGATACAATAAAGCCGTTTTTCTATTCAATAAGGAAATAATCTGAAATTGTAAACTGTAGTGGAAAACAAGCTTGCTAGAATGGTGGTGGATTATCTCTAAGAAGATATGTGAAGGTTGTGCTCATTCGCAAGAACATGGTTACAATGAGTCTCTGAAGGCATTTTTACAATAAAAAATAATGTCAAACACCCTAGACATCCAAAAACCTTACCCTCAGAGATGAAGCGCCAAAATTCATGTGGGCCCCGTTTAGGTAAGTTAGTACATCAACTTCCAGGGGTCGTAACTTTTGCATAAAATGTCCATTTTAGGTGCATGATAGTCCGTTGCAAATATCTATCCTAGGAATACAACTTTGATGTGAGAAACATGGAAAAGTAACTTCCATGTTTCTCCCTGGTTTTGCCAAAAAACATCATTTAAGGCCTCAAAATGGCTCTGGAAGTTCAGGACCCGAAAAAATGCTAAAGATAGTAAATTACCAAAATTGCTAGAAATGTGTTTTGGGATAGTTGGAAAAGGTGGGTGGCCATTGATATCCACCTAGATCAAATTACCTCTTCAGTTGGTTAGGGAACTGCAAGCCTTTGAGAAGCGGGATGTTGATTTTATTAGACCAATTAACTCGCCCGTAAGACATTCAAAGGCTAGATATATCATTACCACAACAGACTATATTACGCAGTGGGGTGAAGAAGAATTAGTCCATGATTGTTCAATAGATACAATGGATACATTTATATTTGAAAATATTATTTCTCGGTTTGGATGTCCTAGGAGCCTGACTAGTGATCACGGGAGCCACTTCATGATTAGAACAATCGCAACACTAACGAAACAAATTGTTACTCAACACCATAAAATTAGTCCCTATCATCCACAAGATAATGGTATAGTAGAGGCATTCAACAAGATTTTGGAGAGAGGGATGATGAACGTGTGTTGTGAAAACATGGAAGACTGGTATGACCAAGTTTCAACAGTTTTATGGGTGTATAGGACTACCAAAAAAATTTTGCACAAGTACACCCCATTTTAGTTAGTTTATGGAAAGGAAGTTGTGGTACCTATAGATTTTATTAACCCCAGTCTCTATATATCTCAGGCTACACACATGATGGATGACGCATCCATTGGACAAAGAATTGCAGAACCGCAGGAACTGGAAGAAGAAGGGTTCCTTGTTGAATTTCAACAGTCAGTGGAGAAAGCTAGGTAGAAGGCTTGGCATAATCAACACATTAAGACTAATACGTTTTTGTAAGGTGATAAAGTACTCCTCTATGAAATTTTCTATCATAAACATCTAGGCAAGTTGCGCATGCATTGGTTAGGGCCATTCTTAGTGGCCGAGATCAGAAAGTCTGGTGCAATCAAGCCAGTGCAACTATATGGTCTCCTTCGACCAAGGTGGGTGACTGGCGCATGCCTAAAACCCTGCGTTACACACAATTAACATGAACCATGGTTTCTCCAATCCAAGGGAGCATGTACAATAGGTAGACTTTTATTTTATGTTGAAGTTTGTAGAAATGTTGAATTTTTTTTTATGTAATAACGTCGAAGTGTGCTTAGGAGTGCCATGACATATCCATCTCATTTTTCGTTGTTAGGTGTTTTTTGTAACATAACCACACAGTAATGTGATATCCAACGTGTCTTCAATCTACTCATCCACATAAGTAAATTTGTCAAAAAACCTTTGTGTTCGGGGGAGAATCGAATCTGAACATTATTAACGACTAAGTCCAGGTGACGACAATTACAGTTGTACCTTTTAGGGTAACTACCGAGAACTATCATAATGTCCTGTCAAGTCTTAAAATTACTTTTCCACATAGACCCTGTCGATAATATTTCCATTATTATCAACCGTTGAAATGATAATACCCTCACGCCAACCACATATTTAGTAAGAGACCCATTAAAGTTAGAATCATGCTCGAAGATTTTACCCAATTACCAGTCACGTTGCACATCCGCGTCGTAGATTGCACTGTCGGCCTCATTACTCATTCAGTGATGATCCATTAATGGTATATCCCACTACCTCATCTATAATACTCCATAATATTGTTCGGAACTCCATTCTATTCATCTTCTTGTCTTCTTCTGTTGAGTCTTTGAATCCTAGTGCATTTTGCGAAGTCGCTCACCACCCAGTTCTTGATCCAATGTCGCTACTAGCACTCTAGGGAGAAAATGTCAAGATTATCGAGAGGATGAGGCTCTATATAGAATTAATTAGTTCCATATGATCCCTATGATCCCATAATTGAGGTCCTGGGTGATGTCAAAGGAAAATCTGAGAAGACAAAACTCCTTGACTTGGATCTCATGGACACGAAATTTTTCCCCCACATGAACATTGACATGTTCTGTGAGATGGAATCTGGGCCAAATGGGGAATTTTGTTTCCTCCCAAAGGATTATTTTCTGAATCTTTTCCACTCGAAAATCATGAATCTTTGGGAACTCCCATTATTTGGAACCACTGGAGAAGTTGTGCGATGCACTAAGTTCCTGATCAGCAGGGTGAATGATCGCAGTTTATGGCTCGAAAAATGATATCCCATTCATGTTAAATATATTAACCATCTAAAAATACTATATTTGTAGGGTGAAGATGTCTCCAAAGGATTTCAAGGACCAAGCAAACATGGAAAGCGAAAGGGCGATATTAGCCTATATGAGCATTTCCATACATAGAGGGGAGGTCACACAGCAAAACTTGAACCAATCCTCCCTGAGACGGTCATAATGACATGCTATGTGATCGCTAGTAAGGTCATGTGCTCTTACTATAATGGTGAATTTACACTATATGCCCTATGAGTGGCTGAATTCTACGCAAATGGTGCAGTGTTCAATTGGTGTAGTTACTTTTTGGAAGAACTCCTCATCGCTTTCAAGGAAGTTCAAGAGAAGGGATGCAACTTCGCATACGGATATCTGCTTCTATATTTTGCAATAATGAAGTGGAAGCTACCCACATGAATATATTTATCACCTATTGACAAAGGTCTCCTCGCCAATATTTTTTAGCCTTAGAATGCAAGGGAAGACTCAGTAAACATGGAGTTCAACAATGTTGCATTCCTAAACTAGTACAATACGTTGAATGACACCACCCAAAGGATGTGTATACCACAGGAGCTTTTGAATTTTCATACGAGGAACATCTCCTTTTCTATGAACTGCCTTTAGACTTTCAGACAAGACCACTACCATTCTATTTGGATGTGGATATATTGGACAAGGAATTTCTTTCTTGGACAAGAGTTAAACATGCCTTGCGCAAGTTAGGTTTCCACCATTCATTGCCACCAAAATTGTTAAAGAAGAATAATCCAGTAGAAGAATTAGGGTCGAGCTCTAGAAAGGTAAAACATCCCCAAAAGTCACCAATGGCCTCAGAATTAGAGGAGGAGGAAGAACACTAGTTGTAGAGGAAAAATAGGCCTTTTCCAGGATGTCCCAATCTTCTGGATGAGGCCATATTCTTAGTTAAAACCATTAATTAAATATTATATGTTGCATTTATACAAGAGGTTCTGGATAAGAAGCTGAGAAACGATGTGTCCCCAGTAGCTAGCCCATCTAAACTTATCAACCCCCAGCCTATATCGATTGCACTACCTAATAACTAAGAAGTCACTTGAGAAATAAAAATATTATCCATATAATCGATGACCCTGAGTCTAATCCCTGTATACCTTCCACCATAGTCATTGAGCAAAAACCATCATCACCAATTGTAGATACAACAGTCTCGCTATCGCCTAATTCCCCAGAACCTATGTAGCTTGATATTCTAGAAATGGTTCTCATTGAAGAGAGCCAACCATCCACAGTACCAGTACTTATAAAACTCTGAATTGTCCCCCTCTGGATACACAGCCTCTGACGATAGAGAGAGGCACAAAAGTCATGAAGGATCAGAGCGGAACCCCTAAAGTCCCACCCATAACATAACTCATGACGCAAAAGGAGGAAGAGTCTCAAGCACCACAAGAGACTCGGTCATGAAAAAGCACAGTCTCACTAAAATAACAACTGGAACCCATCCTGCAATATCCACAACAATGTTCATAATTTTTACAGCTCTGCCCAGCGCAGGTGAAAGCTATCCCTTTGCTTCCGCTAACCCTGAAAACTAAATTATCCCAACAATTACGAGGGTTACTCCAGGGAGAAGAGGAATTTGATACACCATATGATAAATCCATGGCTAGTGGGATTTCATTCCATATCATACTCTCAGTGGAGACCATAGTTACATCAAGAGATCTCATTCAGTTGTCGACATTGCAATTGGTAGGGTTGATCAAAGCCTCTACCAATCACCTAGAGAAACGGGTTCAGAAAGATGAAACACAATATGAGTATTGGAGACACGAAGGAATGTTGGAATAGAACAAAAGAATGCAAGAAGAATACTTGAAAATTCAAGCATAAGAGAAGGTGGAGAAAATGAAGGGAAAGCACATAGATATCTAACCAACTTTCAGAAAAGAAACCCCTCAGATTCTTGAATACAACACCACTGCATAACCATAGGAACATCTTGGATTGGTTCAACAAGCATGGTAGGTACTAACAAATCTACCAAAGGACATTCAAACACATTTGGAGGGAATGAAGTTGAAGGATGAGGCATTGCCCAAAGAACTTGAACATCATCTAGAAAGAGTTGTCTTGGAAGGCAACGATGTGAGAGCCTTGTTGCAAAAAAATACTATCAAATGTACCACCATATTCAAGGAAGTCATTGAATGGATGGGTGTTATAACCTATTGTAACAAGGAACTGGAATACTTGTGCACCAAAATCCATACACTCAATGAAGAAGCAACTAAAAGACATGATACTCTGGAGCAAGAAGAAAAAATTGATGAAATTCAGCGAGCAGACAATTCTCTGAATGCTCTGTTTGGAGCTCAAATAGTAGAAAAGAAGGAACTCAGATCGTTCAATTCTATTGCTCAAAATACATATCTATAGATGCATCAGGTTGAGACATTAGTAGATGTGGAATGGAATGATCTCATTTCATCTAAGTTGGAGGAATTCAACCTTAGTGAAACACAACAATTTGTTGCAGGAGCTTCATTGCTTTCCAAAAAATGGAAAGATAAACTTGAACAGTTCCAGGAGGTCAAAGAAAAATTTTCTGAGCTAGTGCTAGAGTTGGGTTCTTCATTTGAAGGAGCCAATGTGGAAGAAATTAAAACCCCCAAAGGACAACAGGATAAATCAAAGATCACAGAAAAACCAAAGACTTGACTCGGAGCGAGTCAAGGATTGTGGTTGGGGCCTATTGGGCCCTTTGTTTTGATAAAATAGGTTTCTCAACCCATCAAAAAGACAACCAACTGGGTGAATAAGGTTGAAAAAGGAAACATGCAACATAAAGATGTTGAAAAAGAACATAGATTGAAGCTAATGCAGAATCTGTTTTGAGCCAATACAGTTACAACATAATCAATAAGAAAATAGGGTCAATGGGTTCTCAAGAGGAATAAAGGAATTGATTGTAAGAATGATTCTTTGAATGAGTATGATTCTCTTGATGATGATTCTGTCACGAATGATTCTCGTCTTGGGTGAATCTTTTGTATGTTCTCTTTAGTATTGTATTGTATTGTAATGAGTGTGTGAGATATAGGAAGATGCAATAACTACATCTATACTCCATATATAGACTATAATTAGGAAGGAAATATCCTAGACTCATTGTGATCAGCTGTAGTAATACAATAATATGTACCTATTGATCTCTTATACGGAGTAGGATGGATGTCTAATGTAAATATGTAAATTCTAGTTGTCTAAAGACTTCTAATATAATAAAAAAGATATTGGAGATAAAATTTTGAAAATGTTCCTAGTTCATATTACTTTTTGTATATCTGAAATTCATTATGCATTATCTCTTATGAATTACATGTCATTATCCCTTCTTAATGTTTTGTATAGTTATGTTCTTTTTTATTCATGTATGATGTGATAAGGATATAAGCTGAGTATCTATCTTGCGCTAGTATGGTAACACTATAGATGGATTATAGATCTATATAGAATTCTTATTACCCTTCCCTTATCTCTTTTATCTTGGTTGTGCTTCAGGTGAGACTTATTTCCTTTCGGAAAGATGAAAATGCCAACCCAATAGACAATATATTTTGGTACCCTTTTTTTGGTAACTTACGCAGGACCTTGGTCTGACAACTTTGCACCAAAACCCCCTGATTCTCAGGCTCCAACCTAAAGGAAGCTCCAAATCCCTATCTTCTTCGGCACCAACCAAAAGGAGGCTACAACCCCCTTTCCTTGTCATGTCCTACCACCTTGAAATATAAGTGTATACCAAACTGTGACTACCACAATCACTGCCAGTGTCATTACCATTGTCATTGTCACTGTCACATCAACCTATCACTATCACATCAACCTGTAATAAATGATCAACCAAACATCCAATCTTTCACATCAATCTGTGACTATCACTCTATCACATCAACCAGTCATTGTTACTTTGTCATTGATATACCATCATCAACCAACTGTAACCAGGTCCAGTCACATGGATACCAAAACCATCACCATACCATGTACATCAACAGTGTACATCAACCATATACATCAATCATCAACCATACCATGTACATCAACCTGTATCAACCATGCATCAATCATGCACCAACTCTTGTACCAAACCATGCATCAACCATGCACTAAAACTTGTACCAAACCTTGCATCAACCATGCACCAAAACTTGTACCAAATCATCCATCAAACACATACCATATCACTCATGATATGTCTCAATCATCCCATATACCATGTACCTTAAGATATCAACAATGAATTTCCTCAAAAATGTACTAAATCATGTACCAAGATCACCAACATATGCCTCTAACCATGCACCATATCATCAACCATATACCTCAAAAAACAGGCCAATCATTCATAGACCATGTACCTGAAATATGTTCCATATCACTCATGATATGCCTCAACCAATTACCATAACCATTCCAAACTAGATACCAATATAGCCAAGAATGTTCTTCTAACAATGTATCATATCATCACCAAAATGTACCATGCATAATCACTACCATGGCATGCCTCGGGCATGTACCATAACAACAAAAGAGTTACCTCAACCATGCACCAACATCATCGAGAATTTTACTTCATTCAAGTGCCAACATCATGCATATAAGGTGTGCCTCAATCATATGCCAATGTTTGAACAATATACGAACCTTGCATCAAGAAAGAACCATAACCATATAATGTAACTCTCAAATAAAGCACATAAACATAATTGTAACTTGTAGACACTTTGTCATATCAAATAATAGATGAGTAGACCAACCTGGGCATCAAAAACCTAGCACTATCATCTCTCCTTAGGTTTCTCTTCTCCTCGTGGGACAGATACTTTTCTCTAGCGGGGCCTCGTGTGATGATCCCTAGAAAACGCACTCAGGTGCCTTGCATGAAACACTCAAGTTGACCCATGGGGGCCTACTTAATTAGGGTTACAAAATACCCTTTCTCTCTACAGCTCTAAAACTTTCACTCTTCCTTCACACTTTCTCTGTTTCCTCATAATTGATCTCACATTTTCCAATAGACCAAAATATTCTCAGAAGATAGAGATTCAATGAACGTGTGTATGTTCTTATTAGAGACTCCTTGTGGTGTATTTATACTTTTTCCAAGTAACGTATCTCCTTCATCTTATGGATTCTTGATATTTTTTGTTGCAACCTTGTTGGAGCAGGCATGTTTGGGAGAACAGTGCAGAAAACAAGGAAGATTGGACCAAGAAGGAGAGTGCACCAGATTTTGATTAAATGTATTGCGTGCAGCAGGATTTGCAAAAATACGGAGCAAATCTGGGAAAACCTATCCATGTTAGGGTTAGGGTTATGGAGTCGTATTGTAAGGGTTTCTAACCCAAATGTTTAATATAAATAGATGAGATAGAAAGTAGGTGGAGGAATCTATCGATCCTTAGAGGTATATTTTCATATTTTTTGGAGAACCTATTTTGTATTCTTTGTGAGTCAAAGTTTGTTTTGAGAGATGTAGAGCTTAGATGAGGTTGAATTAGCTGAGGTTCAGGTCACAAGTGGTGGAGCTTGATGCGATCCTGGTCTGCCTCACTAATTTATACTATGATGTAATGTGTGAAGCGTCTTTTGATGAATAAGAAAAGAATCATAAGATATTTGTGGAAATAGCCCTAGGTGGGGTGAACCACTGTAAAACTATGTGTTCAATGTGGGTGAATGCTTTACTATTTATGCAGTTATCATTGAATGGTTAGATAGATGAATGGATGATTTATTTACATCCCACACTAGATTAAATATGAAAATGAATGAATGAATGAATAATATATTATTAATACTGTAATAAAATGCATGGATAAGTAGAAATAAGAAGTAAGAAAGAACATCACCCAAATGCTTCCATTACTACAGACACTTGTGTCCTGCAGTCCCCCATAAACCATCTCGGGTGAGACTACGTCATGCACTTTGTGCACGGTGTATCCTTGTGGTTTACTAGAAGGGACGATGGTGATAAGGGTTTTGTTTGAGAACTAGGGTAGAACTAGGGTAGAACTCGGGTCATTCCATAAGTCCAACAAATGGTTCTATTTCCGGATAGAACTTGGAAGGAGATCGAGGAAGGGGTCCGATGAATAAGATGTAGTGGTAGAAAGGGATATTCATGTTGGAGTTACTTCACACACACCTAGGATTTATTTTTCCTAAGGTTTTCCCTTGTTTATTAGTCATTATTAGTCATTATCCAGTCTCTTATATTTTAGGAAGAATATTCCTCTAAGGAGAATATTCTCTTCAATTTTCACTTCAATTTGCCTAGTTGAGTTGAGTCTAGATGTTACATTAGTTTTGTCACCATGTAACATTGGGATCATCACCAAGTAATGCGCATTATCCTTGGTATCATCACCAGACTGGAACATTACCCATGATTCCCTAATCTCCTCCTCACTTCACTATGTTTCAGCCAGATAATTGAAGACTGGTAGACTAGTTAACTTAGTTAGGCGGTATTTAACTCCTGTAACTGCCTGAGAGAATAGATTAGATGGCAGCTTACTCCTGTAATTGTTCATGTGTTTTCATATCACTCTATATCACCACTATGGTGCATTTTATTCTCCTCCAGTGCGCATTGGTTGAGTTATACGGAGTATATCATGTGTAAATTATTCATTATTCATTACGGTTAATGAGAATTCTTCCATTCCTTCTCTCTTGCTTCTTCTCTCTCATTTTTTCTCTGAAAATGTGTGTGGTATTTTCTATCTAGATATATTCTATGCAGGTTAAACACATTTACATGGTATCAGAGTGGACGTACTTCTAAGAAAATCTACTCCAAATTATTTTTTGCAGGAACCAAAGATTGAAGACAGTGGAAATATGGAATTCCCAAAAGAATTCAATCTTACACCTTACAATTACTTTGCATGGAAGGAGAGAATAAGAATACCTCTCTTAACTAGAGGATTGTATATTTTAACCTTGAATATATACATAGAACCGATATCAGCCATATAAAAATCCAAGTATCTAAATCGAATGGATGAAGCATTCAGAACAATTTGGAGTCTCATCTCTCCCTGTCTCCTTTTTCACATATCTTCTTGTAAAACCCCCAATGAATCCTGGACCATCTTGGAAGGGATATTTGGAAAATAGGATGAGATAAGGGGACACATTCTCGAGGTTGAATTTCTCAAATTGGATCCAAAAAGCTTCGACAATCTCCAAGATTTCTTTACAAAATTCAAGAATTTATTGTCGCAAATCAAAACTTGTGGGGTTGATAAATATAAGGAGGAGAAACAAAAGGTACACCATTCTCTCCAAACATGGTCCTGAATTCTCTATTTTCATATCCACATTCCATTCAATCAAACTCTCCTCTGGAGCCAGCTAGAAAATTCCCTCTGTTGAGGAATTTATTGAATCCATGACACAAGAGAAAACCAATATCATCAACATGGGAAAAATAAAAGGCCCAAAGGCGCATGCACTTACTGTGCAAGATGGTATCCATCAATATCAGAAATATAAATATAAATACAAAAGTAAATCTCATGTGAATCCGAAGAAGGAAGGGTACTCAAAACCCTTCACCGATGCCTCCAGATCCAAAGGTGGAAAGGAAAGAAAAGGGGAGAAATGCACATACTTCCATAAATTATTCCATCTAGAATCTACATGTATGCATCAAGAAATCGATCTATTGACTCAAATATTCATAAAAACAACCTTGGAGATCGCATCCCCAAGGGTTCCAAGAAGAAGAAGCTAGAAGATCAGAATCCCAAGAAAGGAAATTCTAGCCATGCCTTGATTTCCATCAACTCCTTTCCCGATTCTTGGATCATAGATTCAGGAGCATCACATCACATGGATTCCAAAAAAGCATGCTATTATTCATTGGATGCATGAAAAGTTCCTCCTATTCTTATGGGGGACAACTCTCCAGTTGAAGTCACCAGAAAAGGAAGGATTGAACTCACAAATGAAATCTTCAAGAATGTGTTGCACGTTCCCAAACTTTCCATCAATATTCTCTCCGTCTGTCAGATGAAAAATTCTGGCACCAGAAAGAAATTCATATTCAAATCAAATGTAGTTAACATCTATGACATGAAAACCAATTCCAGGGTTTCTACTGGAGAGGTAAATCATCAATCTAGATTGTGTACATTTTCTAAATTTATTGAATCAGACTCTGCTTTACTGGTTACCCATGATGATGAAAGTAGTAGGATATGGAACGAATGGTTCAAGCATTTGAATTTCAGATATATGCAACATCTTAGCAAGCAAATATTGGTTGATGGTATACCAGACATCCATTTCTCCAAAGAAATTTGTGAGGAATGTGTTCTTGGAAAACACCCTCAAGAGAAATTTGACAAAGGAAAAACTCAGAGAGCTTCCTCTCCCTTATATCTGATCCATAGTGACCTCATGGGTTCTTTTTTGCATCCATAAATCAGAAAAGGGAGGTTTGTTCTCAGTTTTGTTAATGATTTCTCACATTTCACATGGATTTACTTTCTCAGGGAAAAATCAGAGGTCTTTCAACACCTCAAAGATTTCAAGGCCCTTGTTGAGACACAATATGGAAAGAAAATCAAAGTCCTCCGAACTGATAATGGGGGGAGTATGTAAATCATGAGATCCAAAATATTTTTCATGGGGCATGGATTCAGTTTCATCACACAGTTCCCTATACTCCGCAGAAAAATGAAGATGCTGAGCAAAAAAACAGATCTCTAAAAGAGATGGCATCTTGCATGCTACATGCAAAGTCTCTACCATAGAGAATATGGGTCGAAGAACTTAATTTTTCAACCTACATCTAAAATAGATCTCCCATAGAGTTTTCAAGGATAAGATCCTCTACGAGGCTTGGAGTGGCCTCAAGCGGGAAGTGACCCACTTTCATATTTTTGATTCATGTGCATGGGCCCGGATTCCCTCTAAAACGAGGAAGGCACTTCATCCACAAATCACAAACTCTATCTTTGTTGGATACCCCAATAGTGTGAAGGAATACAAACTTATTTATCTTTCCTTGGACCGGCTCATCATTGAGAGAAGTGTCCAATTCGAGGAAAGTGTCTCACATGTACCTCAAAATTCGCATGCAGACACCTTCATTCTTCCACTTGTTTGAGATGATGAGCATACACATGTTGACTCTTATTCATATGAGAGTTATGATTTAGAGGACTCTGATGATCCAGATACAAATTCGGTATAGTCAGATTCAGAGTCAAATCATCCATATGATGATGCAGAGTTAGACCAGAGGCCCAAGTGGGCACATACTACTCTTCTGGATGCAGGGGATATTGTTGGTGATCCAAAAAATACTAGGAGGAATCGATATGATTTTGAGGATCCTCCTATTTCACTCACTTCCACTGAACCATTGCCCTCCGGGCATATTTTCTTGGTTCACTCTTCAGATCCACAGTCTTATGGCGAGGCTGCTGAAAATCCCTTTTGGGAATCCACCATGAAGGAGTACAACTCCCTCCTTGAGAACCAAACTTTATATATGGTTCCCCTTCCTTCTCGAAGGAAACTTGTCAGATGTAGATGAGTCTAGAGGACCAAGAGCAGAGAGAATGGACAAATTAGCAGATACAAAGCCAGGTTTTTTTCCAAAGGCTTTCAGTGAGTGCATGACATTGAATATATATGATGAGACCTTCACTCTAGTTGTAAAGATGGATTACATACATTTGGCACTTTCCATTGTGATAGCCAAGGGATGCTAAGTCCATCAGATGGACATGAAGAAATAATTTCTTCATGATGATCTCTCTGAGGATATTTATATGGAGCAGCCCCCTTGATTTATGCAGCATTCATCTTTGGTATGTCAACTGAAGAAGTCTCTTTATGGCCTCAAGTAGGCTCTGAGGGCATGGTATTCCAAAATGGACTCCTATCTATTGTCACAGAACTTTTTACATTGTAAATCAAGATTGGTAGGGTTGATCAAAGCCTCGATCAATCACCTAGAGAAATGGGTTCAACAAGATGAAACGCAATATGAGTATTGGAGACATGAAGGAATGTTGGAATAGACCAAAATAATGCATGAATAATACTTGAAGATCCACGCAGAAGAGAAAGTGGAGAAAATGAATGGAAAGCACATAGATATCTATCCAACTTTCATAAAAGCAGCCTCTCAGATTCCTGAATACAACACCACTGGATAACCATAGGAACATATTGGACTGGTTAAACAAGCATGGTAGGTACTAACAAATCGAGTAGAGGACCTTGACACACATTTGGAGGGAATGGATTTGAAGGATGAGGCATTTCCCAAAGAACTTCAACATCATCCAGAAAGATTTGTCTTGGAAGGAAATGATGTGAGAGCCTTGTCGACCAAAAAAACTATCGAATGTACCACCATATTCAAGGAATTCAGTGATCGTATGGGTGTTATAACATGTCATAACCATGAACTCAAAGACTTGTGCACCAGAATCCTTACACTCAATGAAGAAGCAACTAAAATACATGATCCTTTAGAGCAACAAGAAAAATTTGATGAAATTCAGTGAGCAGATAGTTCTCTGAATGCTCTGTTTAAAGCTCAAATAGTAGAAAAGAAGGAACTCAGATTGTTCAAGTCTATCGTTCAAACTACATACCTATAGACGCATCAGGTTGATACATTAGTAGATGCATAATGGAATGATATCATTGTATCTAAGTTGAAGGAATTCAACCTCAGTGAAATACAACAATTTGTTGCAGAAGCTTCATTGCTTTCCAGAAAATGGAAAGATAACCTTGAACATTTCCAGGAGGTCAAAGAAAAAGTGCTTGAGCTAGTGCCAGATTTGGGTGATTCATTTGAAGGAGCCAATGTGGAAGAAATTAAAACCCCCAAAGGACAACAGGCTAAATCAAAGAGCACAGAAAAACCAAAGACTTGACTCAGGGCGTCATGGATTGTGGTTGGGGCCTTTTGGGCCCTTCGTTTTGATAAAAGAGGTTTCACAACCCAACAAAAAGACAACCAACCAAGTGAAGAAGGTTGAAAAAGGAAACATGCAACATAAATATGTTGAAACAGAACATAGTTTGAAGCCAACGCAGAATTAGTTTTGAGCCAATGCAGTTACAACAGAATCAACAAAAAAAGAGGGTCAATGGGTTCTCAAGAGAAATAAAGGAATTGATTGTAAGGATGATTCTTTGAATGAGGATGATTCTATTTATGATGATTCTCTTGCGAATGATTCTCGTCTTGTGTGACTCTTTTGTATGTTCTCTTTAGTATTGTATTGTATTGTAATGAGTGTGTGAGATATAGGGAGATGTAAGAACTACATCTATACTCCATATATAGACTGTAATTAGGAAGAAAAGATCCTAGACTCATTGTGATTAGTTTTAGTAATATAATAATATGTACCTATTGATCTCTTATACTGAGTAGGATGGATATCTAATGTAAAGATCTAAATTCTTGTTGTCCAAAGACTTATAATATAATAGAAAGATATTGGAGATCAAATTTTGAAAATGTTCCTAGTTCATATTACTTTTTGTATATTTAAAATGTCATTATGCATTATCTGTTATGAATTACATGTCGTTATCCCTTCTTAATGTTTTGCACAGTTCTGTTCTTTTTTATTAGTGTATGTTGTGCTATGGATATGAGCTAAGTATCTATCTTGCGCTAGAATGGTAACACTATAGATGGATTATAAATCTGTATAGCATTCTTCTTACCCTTCCCTTATCTATTTTTTTTCATTTGTGCTTTGGGTGAGACTTATTTCCTTTTAGAAAGATGAAAATGCCAACCCACTAGACAATATATTTAGGTACCCTTTTGTTGGTAACTTGCACAGGACCCTAGTCTGACAAATTTGTGCCAAGACCCCTTGATTCTCAAGCTCTAACCTAAAGGAAGCTCCAACTCCCTATCTTCTCCAGCACCAACCAGAAGGAGGCTACAACCCCCTTTCCTGGTCATGTGCTACCACCTTGAAATATAAGTGTATACCAAACTGTCACTACCACAATCACTTCCACTATCACTGTCACATCAACCTGTCATTCTATCCAATATGTCACTGTCACATCAACCTGTCATTCTATCCAATATGTCATTGTCACATCAACTTGTAACAAATGATCAACTAAACATCCAACCTTTCACATCAACCTGTGACTGTCACTCTATCACATCAACCAATCACTGTTACTTTGTCACTAATATACCATCATCAACCAACTGTAACCAGGTCCAGTCACATGGATACCAAAACCATCACCATACCATGTACATAAACCATGTACATCAACCATATACATCAATCATCAACCATGTACATCAACCTGTATCAACCATGCATCAATCATGCACCAACTCCTGTACCAAACCATGCATCAACCATACACCAAAACTTGTACCAAACCGTGCATCAACCATGCACCAAAAATTGTACGAAATCGTGCATCAACGACATACCATATCACTCATGATATGTCTCAATCATCCCATACACAATGTACCTTAAGATATCAACAACGAAGTCCCTCGACAAGGTACTAAATCATGTACCAATATGACCAACATATGCCTCTAACCATGCACCATATCATCAACCATATACCTCAATCAACATCCCAATTATCCATAGATCATGTACCTGAAATATGTGCCATATCACTCATGATATGCCTCAACCAATTACCATAACCATTCCAAGCTAGATACCATGATAGCCAAGAATGTGCTTCTAACAATGTATCATATCATCACCAAAGTGTACCATGCATAATTACTACCATGACATGCCTCAAGCATGTACCATAACAACAAAAGAGTTACCTCAACCATGCACCAACATCATCCAGAATTGTACTTCATTCAAGTGCCAACATCATGCATCTAAGGTGTGCCTAAATCATATGCCAATGTCTCAACAATATACCAACTTTGCCTCAAGAAAGAACCATAACCATAACATGGAACTCTCAAATCAAGCACATAAACATACTTGTAACTTGTAGACACTGTCTTATAAAATAATAGATGAGTAGACCAACCTGGGCATCAAAAACCTGGCACTATCATCTCTCCTTAGTTTTCTCTTGTCCTCGTGTGACAAATACCTTTTTTCTAGTGGGGAATCATGTGACGAGACCTAGAAAACCTACTCAAGTGCTTCGCATGAAACACACAAGTTGACCTGTGGGGGCCTGCTTAATTAGGGTTACAAAATACCCTTTCTCTGTGTAGCTCTAAAACTTTCTCTCTTCCTTCACACTTTCTCTGTTTCCTCATAATTGACCTCAGATTCTCTAATAAACCAAAATATTCTCAGAATATATAGATTCAATGAATGTGTGTATGTTATTATAAGAGACTCCTTGTGGTGTATTTATACTTTTTCCATGTAACTTATCTCCTTCATCTTAGGGGCTCTTGAAATTTTTTGTTGCAACCTTGTTGGAGTAGGCATTTTTGGGAGAACAGTGCAAAAAACAAGGAAGATTAGACCAAGAAGGAGAGTGCACCAGATTTTGAGGAAACATAGCATGTGTAGCAAGATTTGCATAAATCCGACACAAATTTGGACAAAACTATCCATGTTAGGTTTAGGGTTATGGAGTCATATTGTAAGGGTTTCTAAATGAAATTTTCAATATAAATACAAGAGATAGAAAGTAGGTGGAGGAATCTATCGATCCTTAGAGGTATATTTTCATATTTTTTGGAGAACCTATTTTGGATTCTTTGTGAGTCAAAGTTTGTTTTGAGAGTTGTAGAGCTTAGATGAGGTTGAATTAGCTGAGGGTCAGGTCGCAAGTGGTGGAGCTTGATGCAATCTTGGTCTACCTCACTAATTTATACTATGATGTAATGTGTGCAAAACCTTTTGATGAATAAGAAAAGAATCATAAGATCTTTGTGGAAATAGCCCCAGGTGGGGTGAACCACTATAAAAATATGGGTGCAATGTGTGTGAATGCTTTATTATTTATTCAATTATCATTTAATGGTTAGATAGATGAATGAATGATTTATTTACAGCATGAACTAGATTAAATATGAAAATGAATGAATGAATGAATAAGATATGATTAATATTGTAGTCAAATGCATTGATAAGTAGAAATAAGAAGTAAGAAAGAACATTTCCCAATCCTTTCCATGACTACAGACACTTATGTCCTGCAATCCCCCATAAACCATCTCAAGTGAGACTGTGCTATGCACTTTGTGCATGGTGTATCCTTGTGGTTTACCAGAAGGGTCGATGGTGATAAGGGTTTTGTTTGAGAACTAAGGTGTAAATCAGGTCATTCCATAAGTCCAACAAATGGTTCTATTTCTGGATAGAACTCAGAAGGAGATCGAGGAAGGGGTCTAGTGAAGAAGATGCAGTGGTGGAAAGGGATGTTCATGTTGGAGTTACTTCACACACACCTAGGATTTATTTTTACTAAGGTTTTTTCTTGTTTATTAGTCATTATTAGTCGTTATCTAGTCTCTTATATTTTAGGAAGAATATTCCTCTAGGGAGAATATTCTCTTCAGTTTTCACTTCAGTTTGACTAGTTGAGTTGAGACTAGATGCTGCACTGGTTTTGTCACCATGAAACGTTGGGATCATCACCAGCTAATGTGCATTATCCTTGGTATGATCACCAAACTGGCACATTACCCATGATTCCTTGATCTCCTCCTCACTTCATTATGTTTCAGTCAGTTAATTGAAGATTGGTAGACTAGTTAACTTAGTTAGGTGGCAGTTCACTCCCGTAACTGCCTGAGAGAATAGATTAGATGGGAGTTTACTCCCGTAACTGTTGGTGTGTTTCCAAATCACTCTATACCACCACTATGGAGCATTTGCTTCTCCTCCAGTGTGTATTGGTTGATTTATACAGAGCATATCACGTGTAAATTATTCATTATTCACTACGGTTAATGAGAATTCTTCCATTCTTTCTCTCTTGCTTCCTCTCTCTCAATTTGTCTATGAAAATGTGTGTGGTATTTTCTAGCTATATCTATTCTATGTAGGTTCAACACATTTACATCATATCAGATTGGACGTACTTCTAAGCAAAGATACACCAAATTATTTTTTGTAGGTACCAAAGATTGAAGACAGTGGAAATATGGAATTCCCAAAAGAATTCATTATTACACATTACAATTACTTTGCATGGAAGGAGAGAATAATCATACATCTCCGAACTAGAGGATTGTATAGGTTAACCTTGAATATAGACACAAAACCGATATCATCCATAGAAAAATCCAAGTATCTAAATCGAATGGATGAAGCATTCAGAACAATTTGCAGTCTCATCTCTCCTGATCTCCTTTTTCACATATCTTCCTGTAAAACCCCCAATGAATCCTAGACCACCTTGGAAACAATATTTGGAAAATAGGATGAGATAAGGGGACACATTCTCGAGGTTTAATTGCTCAAATTGGATCCAAAAATCTTTGAAAATCTCCAAGATTTCTTTACAAAATTCAAGAATTTACTATCGCAACTCAAAACTTGTGGGGTTGATAAATGTAAGGAGGAGAAACAAATGGTTCTCACCATTCTCTCCAAACTCGGTCCTGAATTCTCGATATTCATATCCACTTTCCATTTAGTCAAACTCTCCTCTGGAACCACCTGGAAGATTCCTTCTCTGGAGGAATTTATCGAATCCCAGACACAAGAGAAAAGCAATATCATCAACATGGGATAAATAAAAGTCTTAAAGGCACATGCACTTACTGTGGAATATGGAATCCAACAATATCATAAATATAAAGATAAATACAAAATGAAATCTCATGTGAATTCAAAAAAGGAAAGGTACTCAAAACCCTTCACCGATGCCTCTAGATCCAAAGGTGGAAAGGGAAGAAAAGGTGAGAAATGCACATACTGCCATAAAGGATTCCATCCAGAATCTGCATACATGCAGAAAAAAATAGATCTGTTGACTCAAATATTCATAAAAGCAACCTAGGGGATCACGTCCCCAAGGGTGTCAAGAAGAAGAAGCCAAAAGATCAGAATCCCAAGAAAGGAAATTCTATCCATGCCTTGATTTCCATCAACTCCTTTCCCGATTCTTGGATCGTAGATTTAGGATCATCACATCACATGGATTCCACAAAAGAAATCTATTATTCATTGGATGCATGCAAAGGTCCTCCTATTCTTATGGGGCACAACTCTCTAGTCGAGGTCACCAAAAAAGGAAGGATTGAACTCACAAACAAAAGCTTCAAGAATGTGTTGCACATTCCCAAACTTTCCATCAATATTCCCTATGTCTATTAGATGACGAATTCCGACACCAGAAAGAAATTGATATTCACACCAAATGTAGTTGACATCTATGACATGCAAACCAATTCCAAAGTTGTTATCGGTGAGGTAAATCATCAATCTAGATTGTGTACATTTTCTGAATTTATTGAATTAGATTGTGCTTTACTGCTTACCCATGATGATGAAAGTAGCAGGATATGACACGAAAGGTTCAGACATTTGAATTTCATATATATGCAACATATTAGCAAGAAAATATTGCTTTATGGTATACCAGACATCCATTTCTCCAAATGAATCTATGAGGGATGTGTTCTTGGAAAACACCCTCAACCGAAATTTGACAAAGGAAAAACTCAGATAGCTTCCTCTCATTTAGATCTGATCCATAGTGGCCTCATGGGTCCTTTTCTACATCCATCAATCAACAAAGCTAGGTTTGTTCTCAGTTTTGTTGATGATTTCTCACATTTCACATGGATTTACTTTCTCAGGAAAAAATCATAGGTCTTTCAACACCTCAAATATTTCAAAGTCCTCCGGACTGATAACGGGGGGACTATGTCAATCATGAGATCCAGAATATTTTTCATGAGGCAAGGATTCAGTTGCATCACATAGTTCCCTATACTCCACAGAAAAAGAAAGTTGCTGAGTGGAAATACAGATCTCGAAAAGACATGGCATCTTTCATGGTACATGCAAAGTCACTACCACAGAGACTATGGGACGAAGAACTTAATTGTGAAACCTACATCCAAAACATATCTCCCCATAGATTTTTCAAGGATAAGACCCTCTACGAGGCTTGGAGCAGCCTCAAATTGGAAGTGACCCACTTTCGTATTTTCGGTTCACGTGCATGGGTATGGATTCCCTCTGAAAAGAGGAAGGCACTTCATCCACAGAGCACAAACTATAGCTTTGTTGGATACCCTGATGGTGTGAATGGATACAGACTTATTGATATTTACTTGGACCGACTCATCATTGAGAGAAGTGTCCAATTCGAAGAATGTGTCTCACATGTACCTCAGAAGTTGCATGCATACACCTTCATTCTTCCACCTGTCCAAGATGATGAGCATGGACATGTTGACTCTTCTTCAGATGAGAGTTTAGATTCAGAGGACTCAGATGATCCAGATACAGAGTCAGTATAGTCAAATGCAGTGTCATGTCATCCAGATGATGATGCAAAGTTAGAGTAGAGGCCCAAGTGGGCACAAACTACTCTTTAGGATGCAGGGAATCTTGCTTGTGATCCAGACGATACTAGGAGGACTCGATATGATTTTAAGGATCCTCCTATTTTACTCACTTTCACTTAACCATTTCCCTTCAAGCATATTTACTTGGTTCAGTATTTAGATCCATAGTCTTATGGCGAGGCTACTGAAAATCCATTTTGGAAATTCTCCATGAAGGAGGAGTAGAACTGCCTCCTTGAGAACCAAACTTGGGATTTGTTTACCCTTCCTTCTCGAAGGAAACTTGTCATATGCAGATGGGTCTAGAGGACCAAGAGCAAAGAGGATGGATAGATTAGCAGATACAAAGCCGGGCTTGTTGCCAAAGGCTTTCAACGAGTGCATGACATTGACTATATATGATGAGACCTTCAATCTAGTAGAGAAGATGGATTCCATATGTTTGGCACTTTCCATTGCGGCAAACAAGGGATGGGAATTCTATCAGATGGATGTGAAGAATTCATTTCTTCACGTTGAACTCTCTAAGGATAGTTATTTGGAACAGCCCCATGGATTTATGCAGGATTCATCTTTGGTCTGTCGACTAAAGAAGTCTCTTTATGGGCTCAAGTAGGCTCCAAGAGCATGGTATTCCAAAATGGACTCCTACCTGTTGTCACAGAAATTTGTATGGTGTAAATCAGACCTGAATGTCTACATGCCCAGGACAGTTGATTCACTTCTCCTCTTAGTTATGTATGTTGATTATTTTTTGATCACCGGTTGATTGAATTCAACAATTTATATAGTCAATAGGATTCTTCATGATAGGTTTTTGATGATGGACATGGGTCTGCTACACTTCTTCCTTCGAGTCAATATCAGTTAGGATGCATCAGGAATCAAACTGTCTCAGGTCAAGTATGCACGAGATCTCCTTGAGAGATTTCACATGATAGACTGCAAGTCTTCTCTGACTCCTTTCCTATCAAGATTCAAACTTGAGGATGGAGGGGACACTCCATTAGTTGACAACACACTGTACAGACAACTAGTGGGGAGCTTGTTGTATCTCACACACTCTAGACTAGACCTCTCCTATGCAGTTGGTGTAGTTTCTAGGTTCATGCAGGAGACGCATGAGCTACATTGGAAGGATGAAAAGAATATCCTTCGATACATATAGGGCACCATCACCTTTTGGATTCATTATGAAGTATACTCTACATTAGATATCATCGGGTTCACTGATTCTAACTATACTTTACATTGGATATCATCGGGTTCACTGATTCTAACTGAGTTGGTGATAGCATTGATCGTAATTCCACATCTCGTTACTCAATCAGTCCTGGTTCCAGGCCTATTTGTTGGTCGAGCAAGAATAAAGACACTATTTATCTATCTTCATTCGAGGCATAGTACATAGGAGTAGTTAACATAATCATTCAGTATACGTGGCTACAATATTTTCTCACTGAGTTGAGCATTCATTTTCATTGGTTGATCATCATCTGGTGTGACAAATAGAGAACTTTGAAGTTCTACAGAGATCGAGTTCATAGGAAGTGGATGAAGCACATCAAGATCCACATGCACTACATCTAGAAGTTAGTACATGAGGAGATCATCAACCTACAGTTCTATCCTTCAGAAAAACAAATGTCAGACATCTTCCCCAAGACCTTCACTGAGCGGAAGTTCCATTCTCTGTGAAGTCATTTTGGAGTGATGGACACAGTTGCCTAGAAACTATAGTTCTTATTTTTACATACATTGTACCTTGAGGGGGGTTTCCCATGATTGTTTCCCTCTGTACTCAATTTAATTCAGTGTATCTTTTGTATTAGGGTACCTAACATGCCTCGTTGTTGGGACCCATTCTTTGTTTTCACCGTAGTGATGTTCAGGGGGTGTTGGAGTTACTTCACACACACCTAGGGTTTCATTTTCCTGAGGTTTTTCCTCATTTATTAGTCACTATTAGTCATTATCCAGTCTCCTATATTTTAGGAAGAATATTACTCTAGGGAAAATATTCTCTTCAGTTTGAGTAGTTGAGTTGATTCTAGATGTTGCATTAGTTTTGTCACCATGCAACATTGGGATCATCACTGGATAATGTGCATTAGCCTTGGTATCATCACCAGACTGGTGCATTACTGTTGGCCCTTGGTTATGGAAGGAAGAAAAGAATGAGGAAGAAAAGCTAAGAAGAGAGCTTCACGAGAGACACAGTGACTGTCACTAGGTTGAAGTGAGCAAAAGAACAAAAAATATGGAGTGAAGTGCATAAAATCATGTCATTGGATGAGGAGATCGAGGAGGACAGATCAGAAAGGAAGAGGGAATGAGGATGACTCAGGAAGCGAAAAAAATCCCACATTGGATGCTTTGGAGCACCACGAGATAAACAAGGAAATACATGCTGGCGAAGCTTGGAAAAAGTGGGTCAAGTTGACCTAGCGTTTTAGACACCTAGGGTTTTGGTAATTAGGGTTTTGACACCTAGGTTTCGGCCTAAGGTTGTCGGTAAGGGACTATAATGTATAAATAGAGGTCGAGAGGACCTAGGTCAGGTCGATACTGTAGTAGAGCCTTGTTATTGATCATTGTTCGATAGGAAAATATTGTATTAAGGGTGAGAGAAGTGCTAAGAGAGAGAGCCGTCTGGTATTGTAAGATATTCAGCTAGGTGAAAAGATCAAGTCCTGCAGCTGGGTGTGCAGGAAGGGGGAGGGAAAGTAAGAAATAGAGAGAGGATCTGCAGGCCAAGAGCACAGGTCAAAATTGTAAGATTTATCTTAATATATCATAAGAACAGTTCTGTGGACGTATCCCTAGAGAGAGGGTGAACCACATACATCTGTTGTTGTGTATGTGATTTATGCTTTGAGTTATGTTGTTGTTATATTGTTATCTACATTATTGTATTAGATTAGATCTATAGCTATGGAGGATAGATCTAGCGCTTTGAATGATAGATGCATGTTGTGTTGTTGTTGTAATAAGAACCACTTGATAATCCCCTGGTTGTAGACATCTCTGTCCTGCAACCCCCTCATAGCTGCTTTGGGTGAGACTACATCTGCTTCGCAGGTGTTGCCGAAAGGGCCAGTAGCTAGGGATTGTTGTTGCGTTCTTGGAGCTGAACCATGGGTCTGCCCCTGTGCCAACCAATGGTTTCGTTGTCGGGAAAGGAATCTTTTTAAGAGAATGTCAAGGTGGTCCCCATCGAAGAGAGAGATCTAGAAGTGGATAGAGGATCAATATAAGGACTTCACTAAAGCCCAGAACAAGAACCCTAAACTGACTACTGAAGATTGGCTACAGAGATACATCTTCACCAACATTCACAAGATATTCTTTGGAGGAATCCATTAGGAGATACACGAGTGGTTGGCTAGGTTAGCTGACACACAATTTGAAATCAGATCTAGACCTCATGTGGTTTGGACACCAGCATTGATCCAGAAGGTCAAGATAGTCGACAATGTTGTATCTAGGGCAGTAGATCACTGGTTTGATAGTACCATTGGAGGGTATATCACCAAGTTTTTTGTTGACGGAACATAATCGTATAGCCAAGCCGAGAGATACTTTTTCAAAGGACCTAGAGGAAAATTTTGTCACTTCCTAAAGCTAAGAATCAAGAATCTCTTGCATGAAAACCACATCTTGAAGATATAGTAGACTGGTTGGACCTGAAAATGATAATGTTCAATATCTCGGATAGTGAAAATGACACAGAAGTAGGACATGCGCGCAGTGGGAAAGTATTCTGAGGAGTTCACCTTGAGAACTTGTTTAAGCAAAACTATGGAGAAGAGGGTTTATATAGTGGAGAAGAGGTAGATCTAACTGATGAAGAGCATCTAGATCCCACAAAAACAGAAGAAGGAGAAGCTGAAGAATTGTGCCAAAGTGAGCCAGAAACCTTAGGAACTATGAGTACTACTGAAGTAAGTAATGTTAATCCTCCTGTTGTCCAAACAATACTTAGCAGTCTGAATAGCCAGAACCACCAGAGTCTTCAGAGCACTGTTACTAGTAGCTCAACATATACTCAGACAATAACCCTAGTCATCTCTATTGCAGATGAAATGGGACTCCCTATATTTAGAGGAGATGTATCTGAAGATCTAGATCAACACTGGTTTCTGTGTGAAGCCATATGGAATATTAAAAGTATCATCGATGAAGCCATCAAGAGAACCTAGTTCAACACTATGCTAAGGGATCGTGCATTGAGCTGGTACATGAAACTTGTCCAAGGACTGGCACAACCTAAGCTCCTGAATGAGATCAAGAATGCGTTGATTGCAGAGTTTAAGAAACCTAAGTTGGATTCACAATGTATTAAAAAAATAAAAGAGATTAAACAAAAGGTAGTTGAACATGTTTGGGAGTTCGACCAGAGATTCAAGACCCTGAGAGGCCGATTAACTTTTCAGATCCTCGATGAACAGAACAAAGAATGGTTCATCGTTGTGTTGTTGCCACACATAAGAGTCACTCTGATGCAGCAGAAGATTGCATCTCAAGAATAATCTTTGGAGATCACCATGAAGCTTGAATCAACACCCATGGGAGAATCTAGCTCAGGCATTAACCAGATCACGAGCCAGCTAACTAGTTTGACTTTATAGGTCGAGGATATGAAGAAAGATAAGGGAAAAGACAAAAGGGAAGATATCTGGTGTGGAAGATGTAGATATGAAGGCCATGATAAGGAACACGTTCACTTATTTCATGAGTACTTGGCATCAGGGACACCGAGCCCCTTAAAGCAAGTTAACCTACCCTGGTGCGATGTATGCAGAAATAGGCATCGCACTGGTGAGTGATACTACATGCAAAAGTATGTTCAGACACCCATAAAATTGTATTGTACATTTTGTAAATCAGAGGGGCATGATGATCGATATTGTAGAGATTATGATCTCATGCATGAAAGGTTGAGATACATATACAAGATTCAAGGTGAAGTACAACAAGAAGGAAACACTCCACAGTACAACTCTCTAGGGAGAGGAAATTTCACTCCTCGTGGTGGCTATAGAGGATGAGGACGAGGAGGAGTTATGGGCTGAGGCTAAGGACAAATAATCTGTTACAAGTGCGTCCAACCAAGAAATTTAGCAAGGGATTGTCAGAATCCTTGCACAACCTGTAGTTACTGTAACTCCTTCGAGCATGTCATAGAGGAATTCCCTGTGTTGCTGGCTAAACTTCAGTAAAGATAAGGACCTCAGTAGAATGCAAAAGTACAACTGATATATGTTGAACCTCGCAGAGTAGATCCTAGACAGAGTAGCCCAAGGAAAAACTAAAAATGACCACAGATTTAGGAAAGCTACAGAAAAGACCCCAACGTTCGATGCTAAGAAAGAAATACAGATATTCACAGAGGCAAGAAAAGAGTTCAAAGAATGACAAGGATCTTCATCAAAGAGACAACCAGAAATCAAAGATTATGGCATGCCTCAGGCGTTTGATCCATTTGCATCGTCAACAGAAGGGAAAGAGGTAAGAAAACTCATGGAATTTTTGTACACTTGTGTTAAGTTGATTCAAGATAAAGGCACTATGCAAGAATTACAAGGTTTAATCAAGAAGTGTGAGCTAGGAAAGATAGACCCCTTACTAAATAGGGAACTGCACCAAATTGGAAAAAGGAGAAGGACAAATAAAGAATTACACTTGAATGATCAGAGAGGAGAGTATGAGATAGAATATGTGATCCTCGACTTAGGGTCAGAGGTCAATGTCATGACGAAATAGACTTGGGAACTGATGGGAAAACCCAAGATGATATATTCCCCTATCAGGATTTGCATGGCTAATAAGCAAGCTGTCAACCCATTTGGACGATTAGAGCATGTTCCAGTAGACATTGATGGAGTAACAACCTTTGCAGATTTTGAGGTAATTGAAATTGTTGATGATAGCTTCCCTTACCCTGCATTATTAGGAATTTATTGGGCCTTCAATAATTCCATTGTTGTTGATCTAAAGAAAAGACACATGACATTTGAGAAATTTGGCCTTAGGGTCATTGCACCTTTAGATCCAGATGAGGGTCCACGATATACAGAACCTATAATAGAAGAGGACCATGCATTTGAACTGGAAAACATCTACAAATTAACAACCAGATAGTAGGATTATATCAACCCTATAGATGACGGGAATCTGAGCTGGCGAAGTGATAGCACATTTTCATCCAACTCAGAAGAAGTGCTAGAGAACTGGTAGAACCAGATGTACGAAGTATCTACAAGAAGATGGTCTAGGCTAACCAGAGAAGTTCACTGGATTGGCACAATAGTGAGTAATCTACCCACATTTGATGGGTTGAACTCCTTAGAGAACTTTTTATCTGAATTTGAGACAAGTGTACCAACACAATAGAGGCTGTTGGCAATGGATGAGGCCATGAAATCCACACCAGCAAGATGGTGGGGCACACATAAAATAAATATTATAGGCTGGACACAATGTTGAACTTTGATGACAATGCGGTTTTCAACACAAGTAGGAAACTACGAAGCAAGGTATACAGGTCGAAGCTGCCCAAGGGACCATATACGAAGTTGTGAAGAGGCTTGGAGTGACATTCCTAGAGAAAAATGGGTACACAAATTTGTCAACACACTGGATACCACCCCAATTAACTGGTACCTTCAAGCAGAGCTATGCCTCGTCACTTCAGAATGGGAAGGTATGATCCAGAATTTTATAACCACATTTTTTTTGAAAGTGAATTTCCTTTAGTAGATAAAGCACTACAAATGGTGAAAAAAAATGTATTTAAGGAGGCATATGGACTCCCTTTGGATCAAGAAGAGAATGAATGGATTGTGCCCCTCTAGAAACTACAGATCTGCTACAACATTAATGTCGATGAAGATGATGATCCAAGGAAGGTGAATATCATAGAAATAGAAGGTCAGAGAGATGTGGAAGGACCGGGATTTGAACTTCCATTCATTGGACAACCAATAAATATAAATAAAGTCAATATCGGGACAGAGGAGACACCAAATCTTGCCAATATTGGAGATTACTTGGACACTGCTAAAACTGACAAAATCACAGAATTATTGCATGAGTATCAGAACTTGTTCCTGACCAAGTTCAATGATATGAAGGGAATCAAAGGACCTATGGGAGAGATGAGAATACCTTTGAAACTAGATGAGAAGCCATTAAAGAAAAGACCCTATAGTTTGAACTCAAAATATAAGGAAAAAGTGAAGATTGAGCTCGACAAAATGCTAGAACCAGGGATTATTGAACCTGTCGAAGAGTTGGAGTGGATTAGCCCCATGGTAGTGCAAGATAAAAAGATAGGTGAGATCAAGATTTTCATAGATCTTAGGAAGCTAAATGATGCTTTTCTACATGATCCTTTCCCTACACCATTCACAGATGAAGTACTGGATAACGTGGGAGTCCAAGAAGTATATTCTTTTATAGATGGGTTTTCAGGATACCATCAGATCTGCATTGCCAAGGAGGACCACCATAAGATTGTGTTTTCCACAGAGTGGGGATCCTACCAATATACAGTAATGCCATTTGGATTAAAGAATTCCCCAACCATCTTTTCCAGTGTGGTGGTTGAAGCGTTCAAAGAATTTTTGCATAAGTTTTTAGAAGCATACTTTGATGACTGGACTGTTTTTAGTTTGTTGAAAAATCATATTGAATGTCTAAGGCTAATGCTGGATAAATGCAGGCAGTGTCAAATTGCTTTAAATTTAAAGAATTTCATATTCTTCTCACCATTTGGAGTATTATTAGGAAATATTGTATGAAAGCAAGGATTGTTGGTGGATCCATCCAATATTGCAATTATAGTTGATTTTCCACCACCTACTTCAGTCAAATAATTGCGCACTGTGCTAGGACATCCTGGATATTACAAGAAATTTATCAAAGGATATGCTCAGATTACTGCACCAATGGAGAAGTTATTAAATAACTAATGTCATTTCAGTTAGATAGAAGAATTCCAGCAGAGCTTCGACACACTGAAACAAAAGATGGTAACTGCGCCTATTCTAGTCTTTCCGGACTTGAGAAAGGAATTTAATGTGCATGTTGATGCATCCTCCATTTCATTAGGATCAGTATTGGAAAAATCGGGAGAAGGGGACATTGATCATCCATTATCATTTTCTAGCATGAATCTCTCCATAGATGAAGTTAATTACACCACTACAGAGAGAGAGGGAGTAGCCATGGTGTATGCATTCCATAAATTCTGCCACTACTTGTTGGGAGGACACTTTAAAATGTTTACTGATCACTCCGTGATGAAGTACCTAGTCAATAAGCCAGTGTTTGGGGGTTGAATTTGCATATGGCTTCTCTTGTTTCAGGAGTATGATTTTGAGATCATAGTTAAGCCAGGAAAAATGAACAAAGGACCAAACCACCTGTCGAGGTTGGAACATGGAAAAGAACCTACCAGTTTGGAGGATCCACTACCAGATGCACAACTTCTCTCCATTAGAAATATTTATGACCACTTCATAGACATAGCTCGGTTCCTGTCAACAAGAATGGCTCCAGGAAAGTACACAATTCTTCAAAAGAAACAGCCAGTGGTGCGTGCTGCACATTTTTCACTGATAGATGGTCAGCTATATAAAATGGGATCTGACAAGATACTAACAATATGTGTGATGGAGGCAGAGTGCCCTAATATCCTCGAAGAATATCATGAAGGAATTGCATGAGGACATTAAACAGGAAAAGAAACTACGTAGAAGGTTCTACGAGCTGGCCTTTGGTGGCCTACGTTACACAAAGATGCTAAAGAATATACTAGAGCATGAGATGTATGCTAGTTAGCTGGAAAACCATCCCCAAGAGATGAGATGCCATTATCACCACATATGACCCTCCAGGAATTTGAAAAATGGTCCATTGACTTCATGGGACCTATAAACCCACTAGGTAAGCGCATGAGAGAAAGGTATATTACCATTGCGACAGAATACCTGACTAGATGGGCCAAAGCAAGAGCAGTCAAGGACTGTAGTGAAGCTACAACTACGTGTTTTATATTTGATGAAATAATAACCAGGTTTGGATTCCCTAAGGTTCTTATGAGTGATCAAGGTACACATTTCATCAATATGGCAGTTGAAGCCATGACTGAAGAGTTTGTAGTCGACCATCAGAAGAGTACACCTTACCATCCACGAGAAAATAGAACAGTTGAAGAATTCAACAAGATCTTGGAGACAAAATTGACAAAGATTTGTAGTGTGAATAGGGATGACTGGGATTTAAGAGTACCAACTATACTCTGGTCTTATAAAACCACTTGCAAGAAATTAACAATGCAGACCCCTTTCAAGTTGGTTTATGGTCTTGAAACTGTTGTCCCAATGGAGTACTTCGTACCAAGCTTAATAATTGTTGCATTTACAGACATGGATGATACTGGTGCTTTTTAGGAGAGGCTATCATAGTTTATCGAACTAGAAGAAGACAGATTCATTGTTGGCTTCCATCAACAAATTCAAAAGGAATGAGAAAAGGCCTACCATGACAGGCACATTAAGAAGAAGATATTCAGGCAAGGTGATTTAGTACTGGTATATGACAGTAAGTTCATCAAACACCTTGGGAAGTTCAGAATGCATTGGCTTAGACCATATGAGATTGCCTATGTTACAGAAGGAGGAGTTGCGCAGCTAAAAACATTGAAAGGAGTCTGGAAGGAAGGCTTGGTGAATGGGAGTCAGCTGAAGTTGTACTATGACAACCAACTGCCTCATAGCTCTCAGTAGAGTCAAGAAGAAAAAGGTCCAGGTATCAGGTGAAGTTGCAACAGGGTACCAGACATAGAAAAGATAGTCTTAACAAGGATGGGAAGGAGGCATAAAGCAAAAATCAAGGGCTGCACTGCACAGTCGAAAGTCGAAGTAAAATAAGCGGATCAAAGCTCAAGTGCCTCGAGATGATTCACAGGTGAGTGTTGGGGGCCTGTTGGCCCTTGGTTATGGAAGGAAGTGAAGAATAAGGAAGAAAAGATAAAAATCGAGCTTTGTAGGAGACACAGTGACTGTCACTGGGTTGAAGTGAGAAAAAGAACAAAAAATATGGAGCGAAGTGCGAAAAAGAAAGTCGTTGGATGAGGAGATAGAGGTGGATAGATAAGAAAGGAAGAGGGACTAAGGATGACTCGGGAAGTGAAAAAAATCCAGCATTGGATGCTTTGGAGCACCGCGATATGGAGAAGGAAAGACAGGCTGGCGAAGCCCGGAAAAGTGGGTCAAGTTGACCTAGGGTTTTAGACATCTAGGGTTTCGGTAATTAGGGTTTTGACACTTAGGTTTCGACCTAAGGTTGTCGGTAAGGGACTATAATGTATAAATAGAGGTCGAGAGGACCTAGCTCAGGTCGGTACTGTAGTGGAGCCTTGTTATTGATCACTTTTCATTAGGAGAATATTGTATTAAGGGTGAGAGAAGTGTTGAGAGAGAGAGCCTTCTGGTATTGTAAGATCTCCAGCGGGGTGCTAAGATCAAGTCCTGTAGCTGGGTGTGCAAGAAGGGGGATGGAAAGCAACAAAGAGAGAGAGGATCTACAGGCCAAGAGCCCAGATAAGAATTGTAATCTTGATCTTAATATATCATAAGCACAATTCTGTGGATGTATCCCTAGAGAGAGAGTGAACCACATAGATATATTGTTGTGTATGTGATTGATGCTTTGAGCTCTGTCTTTGTTATATTGTTATATGCATTATTGTATTAGATAATATCTATAGTTGTGGAGGATAGATCTATCTATTTGAATGATAGATTCATGTTGTGTTGTTGTTATAATAAGAACCACTTGATATTCCCCTGGTTGTAGACATCTTTGTCCTGCAACCCCCTCATAGTTGCTTCAGGTGAGACTGTATCTGCTTCGCAGGTGCTGGAGAAAGGGCCAGTAGCTAGGGCTTGCTGGTGTGCTCTTGGAGATGAAACTTGGGTCTATGCCTGTGCCAAAAATTACCCATTATTCCATTGTCTCCTTCTCACTTCACTCTATTTCAGTCAGTCAACTGAAGATTGGTAGACTAGTTAACTCAGCTAGGTGGTTGTTCACTACACTAATTGCCTGAGAGACTAGACTAGGTGGAAGTTTACTCCCGTAACTGTTGGTGTGTGTATAGATCACTCTAGAACACCACTATGGTGCATTCGCTTCTCCTTCAGTGCACATTGGTTGAGTTCTACAGTGTATATTATGTGTAAATTATTCATTATTCATTACCATTAATGAAAATTCTTCCATTCTTTCTCTCTTACTTCTTCTCTCTCAATTATTCTCTACAAATGTGTGTGGTATTTTCTATCTAGATATATTTTGTGCAGGTTCAACACATTTACATTTTAGGCCATGGAATCCTATGAAGAAAGAAATTGAAATATGGTTGGAGACAAAGCAGTTGAATTTCACACAGAAAGAAAATAAGGTTTCCAAGTATACATCGCGCCAATACCTACAGAGGTATCTGTTTACTTATTTGCATGAAGCATATTTTTGTTTCTTTCCATAGTTGTTATAGGAGTGGTTTTTAATATTGAAGGATACCCATTTGACTAACTATATTAGGACAATAGTGTGGGCTAATGAATATATCACGTGGTTGGAAATGGTTAATAACAAATTTACATGTGCAGTGGATTTTCGATTAGACAACATTAATATGGGGTTTATCACTGAGTTTGCAGTAGATACAACAATGTCATACATTGTTGCAGAGAAGGATTTATTGAGGAGACCAAGACAGAGGTATATTAGGTGTCTTTACACATTGATCAATATCTTATTACATGATAAAGGTGTGATGACCATGAAATCAGACAGCTAGATCACACTGCACGCATGGAGGAGTTGGTAGAAGCACTATGAAAAATTTGCAAAATGGAGAAGGCTCTGGAGAGTAGCCAAAATAACGATGCAAGGGACCCCATCATGATGGATTATTAACAGACCAGGGAAATCATAAGGAATATAGGTGTGACACAGAGAGGACGACCCTACCAGTATAGGGTGAATAATAAGAAGAGGGATGTAGCGAAGAGAGAGGGCTTGGATAGTAATGAGGAAGAGGTAGAGGATCTCCACACCATGTGGTATACTGAGGATTTCTTCCATGCCACATATGAGAGAAAAACCAGAGGTCATGGGTCTAGTGCAGAAGAAGGCTCTCCATTCCTGTAGCATCCCAGTTTTAACCCTTATGAACTATAATGTATTGTGTAATTGTGACTTAGGTTGGTGAGTCAGTAAAGTCAAAAAGAGGCTAGAGTGCCTAGGAAATGTAACACTTCATACACATTAATAAAATACAACGTTGGTTTCAATATAGATAAGGAAAAAATAGATAGGGGGATATGATTCTACATGAGAGGGGGATTGAGGGGCTAATTCTTTTTATTATTATCTTATTTACCCATAATTGATTTTATGGAGAAAAGGGGTTACATGAGCTACTTGGGGGAGGCCATGTGGTTCTTGATTTCCAAGTAATATATAAACCCATATTTGTTTTGGGTGGGGGTTCACTTGTTCTTATTCATTCATTGTTATACCTTTTCCACTCTTGATTTTTGGGAACCTCATAATTGTTGCATTCGTATTCTCTTGGTCTGAGCATGGATACAAATGGTTTTGTGAGGGTGGCTTGGGGTGATGTTAGGGGATCGTTCTTCCCCTGGTTTGTCTTCTTGCACTTTTTCTCTTTTTCTTATTCTTTTTTACTCACTACTTCTAGTTCATGTTCTCTTGGGCTGAGCATGGAAACGAATGGCAAGAAGAGGATAGCTATCATTGAATGGATGTAATTATTTACTAATCATTCCAGGAGGGAATGGATGCCTATGTGCATGATATTGATGGTAGTTTAGATGGAACTGTCCACAACTGTGAGTCCTTAGAGTTTCCAGTAGGGATATTTCCTAACCAATGGCACTGGAGCCTTGGAGAGAAATGGAACAATCTTAGGGACTGCATGGCAGAGAAAGGTGTTCATTTCATGGGGTTCTGTAGGATGAGGGGGAAAAAGAGCTAGAAATTCAGATTTTTTGTGAGGTTGGGAGACCTGAGAGCTACTTAGCCAACTGCTATGTGTTTAGACTTGACCTAGGACCCATCCTTGTGGATTCATAGCCCTGGCTCAGGGGTGACATGTCGTTGAGAATAAATGAAGAACAATGTCTATGGTTGGGGGGAATGTCCTTGGTCTACACCCAGTTGGTGAACGTTTACTTGCAAAGATAAGTGCTCTCTGTGTTTTCTGTGTAATGTTTATTTCCGTTGTGTATTTAATTATCTCTAAGATATGTTTTTTTACTGTGTCTGTCTGTTGGCTATTTGGTGTGCATGGAATGTTGTTTATCTATTTATGTTGTGGCATGGATATTTTATTATGAATGTGTTTTTCATTCCTCCAGCATTCATGAATAGTCCTTTGATTTTGAGATAAGATCATAAAAATGAGTCTTGGGACTGCAACATGCCCCGCCTTCTGGTGGTTGGGTGTGTTGCATCCTGTTTAAGTGGCATATCTCAGCCTGTGGGTGGCTGGGTACGTTACATATTAGTATTAGAGACTTTGGTTGAAACATCGGGCAATATGGGTCGGATCTGTTGATCAGAGTCTCATGGTTGAGATTGATTTATGACCCCGAAGTCAAAAATCTCAGGAGGAATGGGGTTGCAGAGTGTGCGCAGAAGACAAAATGTCGAAGATCTTTTGTAAGGGATCGAAGGATTGTAACCATGCCTTTTGAATTCGGGAGTGATCACCACTGTGGGATCAAGAGAGATCTAGATCGTTGGATCGGAGGGTCGGTGAGTAGGAGCCATCCAATTAAGGAAAAACCAGAAGTTGGGAAAGCTTAAGTCCCAGTCATTAGATATATATTGTTGATCTCCAGTCATCAATTGAGGCCAAGAATGAAGGTTAATAATTCATAACTTATTCCCTTTGGCAATCTTGGTAGGCATTCAAATCTTGAACAGCTTGTTATCACTCCGTCATTTCTCAGACTGAGGGAGAAATTAACAAAGGTAACCAAAAAACCACTTGGACTCAAGGATCTATCCCTCCAAGACTCAAAGAGGTATCTCTCTATATGATTTAAAGTTGTTTGGATTGGATATTAGGCTAGTTATGAGGATAGGAGGTTTGTTTTTTGAGTTTTTGGTTGAGACAACAGAAAAGGGCCATTGGGATAAATCGAGTCAAAAGGTCAAAGGTGATCTAGTGAAGGAATAACTGAGATCATATGTAACAAGGAAAGGTAGTCATGTCACTGGATCCTTGTAGTTTGTGAGATGGAAAAGAATATCATATTAGGTTTCAATTCAAATGCAGAGCATTGCTACCTGAATTCTACATTCAAACTTCAGAAGAAAACATAAATATTGTTTTATGCCAGGTGTTTTAAATAAATCCTGAACATAATCTTCTTATAAACAATAAATAAATAAACAACATGTGAGACTAGAGAAGAAAAGGTTACATCAAGAAGCACTTCACCACCCTACTATGACACAAGGATTTGGAAACATAATGTCTTTGTATTCATCCAAAAAGAGTCACTTACAACCTCCTGAACATCTTTATAGTAGATGATAATCTTTCCATACCATCCTTCCCTTTAGGTCCAACCTTTTTCTTGACTCTCTTGGGTCTAGATATAGATACAAAACAACGTTCCCCATATGAGGGGTTGAATCCTACCTCCTAGGATCAGATCACAAAAATATCTCTAACAATATCCAAAGCTAGGAAAGTCAAAACAGACTTCCTAGTTTAGCTCAACTAACTCAATTTGACTTTGACAAGCATTCAATGTCACCAAATCCACATGGAAAAAGATAATTCAACCCCATGACACTTAATCACATCATATAAATTCACTATATTTTTAAGTACATAGGTAAAAACCAAATTTTTACTTCGTAATTTCCAAAACTGGCGAGTTTTTCCAAAAACACAGGAATTACACAGATGTGCAACGTCCAAATTATAGAAGCATAGCGTTCAATTGATGATGAATTTTGAGGACCTATTGAGCTTGGTTTTTCTGATTTTTTTATTTTAATGTGAATCCTTTCCAATGTAGAATACCACAAAATATTGAAATATGAAAAAATTCCTCTGTAAGATTCCAAAAATTCAAATTTTCCAACATCACTTCAGAAGCGCAATGACCTCTTCAAAAAAGTGGCAAAGAGGTAGTTTTCACTGTTTCAACTTGTTTCTTGCATTTTCCTCCAAAACTAGGCTTTCATTTTGAAAACCAGGTATATTTATGTGAATTGAACTTCAATGGATTTCCAAAATATAATTTCTTTTGTCATTTGGAGTTCGTGGGAAAAAGCACAGTGACATGGCGTTGTGTTTCTGTACATGCCCAAAATTGTCAATTTTTCTGTGTTTTCTGCAACAATAAGGATCAAAGATGTAGAAATATATATCTAACCATAAGACAGTTTACAAAGTTGAGAGAGGTTTTTTTCTTTGGTATGTTTGGAGCACAAACCTGCTTCAGGTTTCAAAAATAATTTCCCATTTATTCAAAATTCAAATTTGAAGTTGGTCACTAAAACCTGAAGAAGCATAGCGACTATTTGCAGAAGCGCAGCGTCCTGTTTTAGGCGAATTTTGGATGGATTTTGAGCATGATTTATCTGAATTGATGGTTTTAGTAGATATACCTGAATTTTTAGAAGACCATTGAACCTTTAAACTGGAAAAACTCCATCTCCATGGCTTCCAAAAATTCAATCTCCCAAAACTATTCCCAGAAGTGCAGTGAAAAATAGGGGCCAAAGATGAGCTAATATCTATTTAACCATAATACCTGTGCATAAAATAAAAGATGTGTTTTTATATTAATATGTTTTGTAACTAAACCTCCTTCAGTTTCCCAATGTTCATCTCTTATTGGCCACAATCTGTCTGTAAAAAAGATGACTAAACATGACATTTCTAGGAAATGTGGCTTCAAAGATTCTCCAAGGGACATGTTTTGAATAGATTGTTCTTGTTGTGCCAAAAGTGAGTTTCTTGGACTCTATGAGTGTGCTTGGATGGTATTTTATAATATGGAGGTCTATTTTTGCTAATGATGGTGGCATGACATTTGGCGAAGAGAAATTACCTTTATTCGTTTGCCCATAATTTGCTAACTCCCTTTAATGATGACTCAAGTGATGAATATGAATGAATTTATGATGCCATATCAAATATGAATATTATACCATGACCTAGATGATGAAAACCATTAGAAAGTGGAGGTATTAGCACTAACTTGACTGGTAAATGACCAAATTTTATTTGAAAATATAAAAAATTGACCTAGGACCCTATTAAAAAAATTGAAAAAGCATATTTGATCACTGGTGAATGACCAGACAGGTAGACACTAACAGGGGAAAATCCATCTAAGGATGATAGGAAAAACATGAACTTTCATGATAGCAACAACAAATGGAACCTGAATAATCAGACTTCCTATAATTTATAGGACCCTAACATAGGCTCCAATTGGGGATGGCAGCTCTTGTTGAGGTCCCAAGAATCTCAAATCTCTAGATTTGTAGATCAGTGCCTTATCCATTGGGTTGATCCCAAAATCTACATCTTGCTCCATCCTAAAATCATTGTGACTGAAAACCAACTATTCATCTACTCCAACTTTGACTGAATTTTTGAAATGAAACTGAAATAAAATAGACCACATGCTTGCCCAACAAGCTTATTTGCACACTGTAAATATGATCATTGAAAGGATGCTTATCTGGTCAACTTATTTATGCACATATAATCATATTCTAACCATTATAATACTTGACCTTAATCAATATGGAATATCCAATATAACCAATCAAATATTGGATCTGGTACCTTATCTCTTTCCCTGTTCTTCACCAAACTCATAAACAAATCGGTTAATGGTATTTGATAGAGATTTCCATCCTGATATTCATTATAGGGAGCTGGGTAAATCTGAAAAACAACAGAAATGATGGAAATGTATTGTGGCTCTGTGATGAACACTTTCTTCATATATATATCCACTGGATCAAGATAGACTTGATTTATTTCTGTGTATTCCAATTTCCGACTCAGTGAATTCAATTTCATGACCTAGTACTGCACATGTTCTCTCCATGTCTTCAAACAACTCAAGACACGTTTGCACATTATCTGATGATATTTTTAATGATACTTCAGCTGAACAAGACAATGGAGTATACTCTCTGATCATATCTATGTCATAACAACTTTTAAAATCATTACGGGTAAATGAAAACTGACTTTGAAAACAAAAACCATCCAACATATCAGTTATTGGGTTATGTAGTGCTTTAGATGGTTGTAGCATTGGTTTTACTGACACCTCATGATTTCTCCTATGATTATCAACTAGAATGTGTCCAAGATTCCCTTTCACAATCTAAAATGAATTAAAGCATAAGGGTAGAGAATCAAAATGGATCAATTCATCATTGGTTTTAGACTCTGTGATTTCATCTGAGATTTGACATTCAAGATGACTCAAGGGCTACACCATTGGATCTAAAACAGGTTCTTTATCATCCATGATTTCCTCATCTAATTGGTAAGAGATTTATCCATTCCTACTGTTGACAACTTGCTTATAATTTTTTCTCAGAACTGAGGCAAAACAGAGAGGCATACATTTTTCACTTACTTGAAAACTTTTTGCATTCTCCTCCTTGCTATCATGATTAATATGCAACTACTAATTTTCATCCTTGAGTTGTACCTGAACTTCTTCCTCCCAACCATGTGATACTGATTCCTTTGAATAGTCATCATCAATTTCAACTATATCCTCATCATACCGATGATCATATCGGGGTAAATCATCTATATATGCAAGATCATCAAATATGCACATCATCTCAGGAGATTGTTCCACTGCCATCTGATTTTGAGCTTCATGTTTGACCATATTATGAATCAAGTACATGAAAGAATCATCTTCTATTTTAGGATTCCAAGGATGAGCTGCAAACTGTTTGAGAACAATGAGCTTTTTCTTTTTTGGAACTAATGAAACATGTGATCTTTGAACAACAATTTCATCTTTTCCACTAATCTTCTGCATCATCTCTCTTACAATGTTTGCCAAAACATCTAGTTTCACTTCTGAAGATGTCATCTATTCCTTTTCTATTCTATCTTTCTTTTTTCCCCTTAGCTTGGAATTTTTGTTCAGAAAATTATCTTCCACATCCATTTCAATGTTTTGTATTTACTCAAGGGTTGCAGTGTTCCGTTCTCTTAATTGGAATGCCATCTCTGGATCAAATGCGTCTTGGTAATGAAAAAGGGGTAATCCTAGGGGTGGCCTTATATCAACAAGCATTGCATGATACACCTTATTGAACCTGGATGAAAAGTGTTGTACTGTCTACCATGGTTTTTCTTTTAAATGGTCATATTCTTCTAAGATGAGGAAGACATTTCCCTTGATCACCCATCTATCCAGGAAAATTTTCACAAATTGATGAAAATTATCAATGCTTGTAGTTGGAAGATTCTTAAACCACTTATTAAACATCCTTATATAGACATCATATTCATCCACCTCAAACAGATCAAGAAAATCCTCAATACTTTGGATGTTCTTTTCAGCAGTGGTCTTCACATTTTCTCCATCAAACCTAGGCAAATTATTCCTATAATTGGCAGGGAGGTCATGGAGAATAGAAGGTAAAACCATAGGCTTGTATCTATTTGGGATTTTTACAGTTATAGGAGGTAAAGCAGGGGGATTATAACCATCTGGTGATTTATCAAGCGTAGGAGATAAAGCATGAGGCTCATGTCTCACTAGGATTTCTACATGTGTATCTGGGATGTGCATAGGTGTATGAGTATGTACATGATCCACAACGTGGGGCTTAGTCTCTTGAGGCTCATCAATTTGCAAAATATCAATGTAAAGTTCAGCAATGTACTCTTGACCTGGATCATAATAAGATAGAACATAATTACAGATAAAACCAAAAATGTCTTGAATACAATTTTAGATTGAATACATGATATTCCTAGATTGCTTGGCCATGTTTCAGGTTCTTCCTCCAATGGAGTCTTTGAATTGGGACTGATATGTAGTTTATTGGAGTCGCCTGGCAGATGATTCAACCTTCTTGTGTGTGATCATTGTCCACCATCAGTAATCATATCTGGCACTTGGTATGCTTTTTGAGGAACAGTCCCCAGTGGAGTTGCCACTATGTTGTCACTCCATAATTTCTCAGGTTGAGTGAGAAATTGACAGAGGTAACCACAAAACCACTTGGATTCAAGGATATATCCCTCCAAGACTCAGAGAGGGATATCTTTGTATGATTTAACATTGTTTGGATTGGATATTAGGCTAGTTATGAGGATATGATTTTTTATTTTTTATTTTTTAGTTGAGACAACAGAAAAGGGCCATTGGGATAAATGGAGTCAAAAGGTCAAAGGTGATCTAGTGAAGGAATAACTGAGATCATATGTAACAAGGCAAGGCAGTCATGTCAGTGGATCCTTTTAGTTTGTGATATGGAAAAGAATATCATATTAGGGTTCAATTCAAATGTAGAGCATTGCTACCTGAATTCTACATTCAAACTTTAGAAGAAAACATAAATATTGTTTTAAGCAAGAAATGAGGTGTTTTAAACAAATCTTAAACATAATATTCCTATAAACAATAAAGAAAGAAACAACATGTGAGACCAGAGAAGAAAATGTTACATCAAGAAACACTTCACCACCTAACTATGACATAAGAATCAGGAAACATAATGTGTTTTTATTCATCAAAAAAGAGTCACTTACAAACTCCTGAACATCTTTACAGTAGATGATAATCTTTCCATACCATCCTTCCCTTCAGGTCCAACCTTTTTCTTGAATCTCTTGGGTCTAGATATAGATACAAAACAACTTTCCCCATCTAAGGGGTCGAATCCTACCTCCTAGGATCATATCACAAGAATATCCCTAAAAAATCCAAAGCTAGGAAAGTCAAAACAGACTTCCCAGTTTAGCTCAACTAACTCGATTTGACTTTAACAAGCATTCAATGTCACCAAATCCACATGGAAAAAGATAATTCAACCCCATGAAACTTATTCACATAATATACATTCACTATATTTCGAAGTACATAGGTAAAAACCAAAGTTTGACTTTAGAATTTCCGAAATTGGTGAGTTTTTCCAGATACGCGGGAATTACACAGATGTGCGACGTCCAAATTATAGAAGCATAGCATTCAATTGATGATGACTTTTGAGGACCTTCTGAGCTTGTTTTTCTGATTTATTATTTGAATGTGTAGCCTTTCCAATTTAGAATACGACTAGATCTTGAAATCTATGAAAATTCCTATGTAAGATTCCAAAAATTCAAATTTTCCAACATCACTCTAGAAGCGCAGCAACCTCTTCAAAAAGGTCGCAAATAGCTAGTTTTCAGCCTATTTTTTGCATTTTCCTCCAAAAATAGGATTTAATTTTGAAAACCAGGTATAGTTTTGTGAATTACACTTCAATGGAGCTCATGGGGAAAAGCGAAGTGACCTAGAGATCATTGGGAAAAGCGCAGGGACCTGTCACTGTGTTTCTGTACATGCATGAAATTTTCATTTTTTCCGTGTTTTCTGCCAAAATAAGGCTCAAAGATGTAGTGGTATATATCTAACCAAAATACCTTTTAAAAAACTAAGAGAGGTTTTTTTTCTTTGGTATTTTTGGAACACAAATGTCATTTAGGGTTCAAAAAAATACTTTCCCATGTGTTCACAATTCAAGTTTGAAGTTGGCCACTAAAACCTGCAGAAGCATAGTGACCATTTGTAGAAGCATAGCGTCCTATTTTAGGCGACCTTTGGATGGCTTTTGAGCATTATTTATATGAATTTAGGTTTTTAGGAGATAATGTTTGAGTATGACTAATGATGGACTATGTATTCAGGAAAAATGATACAACAGGGTTAAATATGTGGATGTTGTTATTTCTTATGATTTTCCATCTAGGTGAAGACCCATGAGGGTGGAAGGAATGGTGATCAAAATTATGAAGGGGGAAGTCTGTGAGCTTCTACAAATATCAATGTATCAGATAGAAAAAGTAGGTTGATAAAAACCAGTCAAGTATGCATTGATTTTATGTTGATCCATACATGTTGAAGGGGATTGAGGTAAGAATTCCCTCATCTAATTTCGATATTTAAATTGATACATAATGGCCAAAGGCCTAGAGTATGAAAATGTTGTTGATGCTAGAATGCATTTAGATAAAATGTTGGTTTCATATTATATTATGTTTGGTTATGAGATCATAACCGAGTTAATTCAGGAGACATACTCCTTTTATAACAATGATATCCATAGAGCTAGTCATGTGTGAGACCATAATATGGTTGGATATGGAAGGGCTATACCACTACATGAGTGCTAAATGGTATATACTGTATATCTGATGTTTGGATTGCAACCTCTTTGACAACACTAAAGAGCACTTAAGGATTATATTTGTGGTGTTGTGTTTGGGTGGAAAAGGAAGGTAACCAAATAGTTAGGCAAGTAGTAGGAAGCGTGTGGATGATGTGTTGAGTCGTTAGCCTAACCTTCCAACTCATCATGGTGGAATGGATGACACAGTTATGTGGTATTATGTAGTCAATGCATGGATGCATTGTGTAGATGTGGCCATGGGTATTGGCACATTGATTGTTATCTTATTAACTGTTGCATTATGAAAAGTTTGTGTGACTGATAATACATGTGTATGTAATGATGAATTCAATCCAATTTATAGTTGGATTAATAGCCATAATTGAATTGCAGTTGTAAAAAATTTCGAGAGTACTTTGTG
>JASDQU010739216.1:80992-92823 GCA_032191745.1 Picea mariana | reverse complement strand
AGGAGAGCAGTGAGAGGTGCTGCAATCTTTCCGTAATTTTTAACAAACTTGCAATAATAACCTGTTAAGCCCAGAAATCCACACAAGCTTTTGAGAGTCTTTGGGTGAGGCCAGTCTTGCATAGCTTCAATCCTTTTAGGATCCACCCCGATTCCATCCTTGCCAACCACATGACCCAAGTAATCTACTTCTGAGGCACCAAAAGCACATTTAGACTTTTTTGGGAAAAGTTGGTGCTGAGAGAGTAGATGAAGAACTCGATCCACATGAACAAGATGTTTTGTCCAGGTCTTGCTATAGATGAGGATATCATCAAAGAAAACTAAGACAAAATGATGGATAAAAGGACCGAAGACATGATTCATGAGGCTTTGGAAGGTGGAGGGGGCATTACACAAGCCAAAGGGCATGACCAAAAAATCATAGTGGCCCTCATGAGTTCTAAAGGTAGTATTGGGAATGTCTGCCTCTTTCATACGTATCTAATGGTATCCTGAACAAATATCAAGTTTAGTAAAGAATTGGGCACCACTATGTTCATCCAAGAGGTCATCAATGACAGGAATGGGAAATTTGTCTTTAATGGTAAGTTTGTTGAGGGCATGAAAGTCAGGACACATTCACCAAGAACCTTCTTTCTTCAAGACCATGACCATAGGAGAAGAGTAGGGACTTGTACTAGGGTGGATAATGCCTACATTAAGGAGTTCCTAGACCATTTTCTCAATTTCATTGTTTTTGGAAAAGGGGTGACGATAGAGACGAATATTGGGAGGAAGGCTTTCGGGTACAAGGGGAATGGAATGATCATGAACACCACATGAAGGAGGGAGTCCCTGGGGAGTGGAAAAGACCACTTGATGTTTAGAAAGGATGTCTTGGAGGTCTTGCGGCATTGAGGGTGTTTCTGTTGCTTGGATGGCATGGAGTTGAGAAATAACACCAGAATGACCCTTTTTGAGCATCTTTTCCATGCGATGGGAACTAATGATCTCAGGTGAATCAACGATTATGCCTTGGAACTTATATCGATGGTCGTCCTAGTCAAATTGCATGGTTAATTTCTTAAAATCCATGAGAATGGGAACCAAAGTCCTTATCCAGTCTACACCCAACAAAATTTCACAACCACCCATGTCGATAGCAAACATATGAGATTTCAGGTGGTAGTCACCAATTTGGAGGCACACATTTTCACAATCCCCTCTATCAGTGCCAATTCTTGCAAATTCATGAGCACTGAACACAACAAAAAGAAGAAGTCCATTTCGGGCCTACGATCAAGTGAGCAGGCTGTTGTTTTCAGCAGTGAGGATCCACAGATGGAGCAGATCGATGGTCATTGAGTAGGATTGAGTCACGGAATTGCATGAGGTATAGCGCATGGGCTCATTTCTTATCACCAAAGTCGCGAAGTGATGAGCTATTTCGACATTTTGGCTACCAGAACTTCAAAGGATGAAGGGTTGTTCTCTTCCACTGCATCGGGAAACCTTGAAACCCAAAATGTAAAATGTAAAAGTGCCCAGGAGCCATTTCGACATTTCGGCTGCCGAGACTTCAAGAGACAAGGGAGTCACTCTTCCACTGCATTGGGAATCCTTGAAACCCAAAACGCGAAATGTAAAATCCACCCACAAGCCATTTCGACATTCTGGCTACTGGGAGTTCGAGAGACAAGGGGTGCTTTCTTCCACTGCATTTCGAAACCCTGAAACCTGAAGCACGAAATGTAAAACTTCCCACAAGCCATTTTGGAATTTCGGCTACCGGGAGTTCAAGAGACAAGGGGTGCTTTCTTCCACTGCATTTTGAAACCCTGAAACCTGAAGCACGAAATGTAAAAGCACCCAAAATCCATTTTGGCATTCCAGCTACTAGGAGTTGAAGAGACAAGGGGTTCTTTCTTCCACTGCATCGCAAATCCCTGAAACCCGAAACACAAAATGAAGAAGCGCCCGGTAGCCGTTTCATCATTTCGTCTACCGGGACTTCAAAGGACAAAGGGGTCACTCCTTTATGTTTTCAGTCTTAGCCACCCTCCATGGAAAAGGTAGTTAATGAATATTGAGCAGGTGGTTGAGACCTCAACTCAAGCCATGAATGCAGNCGAAATGCAAAAGTGCCCAAAATCCATTTCGGCATTTTGGCTACTGGGAGTTCAAGAGACAAGGGGTGCTTTCTTCCACTGCATTTCAAAACCTTGAAACCTGAAGTGAAAAATGTAAAAGCGCCCAAAAGCCATTTCGACATTCTAGCTATCGGGAGTTCAAGAGACAAGGGGTGCTTTCTTCCACTGCATTGGGAATCCCCAAAACCTGAAACACGAAATGTAAAAGTTCCTGGGAGCCATTTCGACATTTTAGCTACCGGGACATCAAAGGACAAAGGGGTCACTCCTTTATGTTTTTAATATCAGCCACCCTCCATGGAAAAGGTAGTTAATGAATATTGAGTAGGTGGTTGAGGCCTCAGCTCAAGCCATGAATGCAGGGCATGGAGGTGCTGACAGGCAATCTGCCCAAGATCATCCTGTGTGCAGGTTTTCTCAAAAGAGCCATGCCGATATGATGTCCATGAATGATCAGAAGAACCTGTGCATGATAAGTTATAATTTAATGTCTCACCTACCCTCTTGTTGCCAAGAGATCGAATTTCTCTGAGTACATATACTCAGTTTTTGTATTTTTGTAAGGATCAATGGTAGAGCTAAGCTCCTGACTGTAAATCTTTAACAAAGCCTATGGTTCTTTGGTTATACAAATTATATTTTGAGATTTCTTGTTTAATGGAGGCCAACCTCCTCCTTTCCTCGTTCCTCTGAATCTGAAATCTCGGGTATGGATGATCCAGTCGGGTGTTGCTGTAACTATATAATGCATGTTTGGTTGTATTAGTTCTGCAATGTTTGAGGTTTACTTTGAAGTTTCTCTAGTCTAAGAGGATCTCATATCTTATACTTTTCCCCTTTCTTTTATTTCACTTACCCACCACTATGCAAATTTACTGGCCTAAGTTAAATCAAGACCTCGCATGTCCTTGTTGTTCCAACCCAGTTTTCTGAGTGAGTGATATTGTTCTAAGTTTACCTCCATTCGATCACCCCCTTTTTAACAAATCATGACATAAACTGATGGGCCTCAGGCTTATTCCTACTGCAATCTTGGAGTGACTTCTGTAGCCAATATTTATGGTGTCATGGCCGAGGACAAAGTTGAAAATTTTCCCTGGGATTGAACGACATTGAGCCTCTAATTATGAAGGTGCATCAAGCATCAGAGCCTTACGGGATTGCTACTATGCACCTGGCGACTCCATTTTGATGACTCCACTGTGGCGAACCTATTGTTTTAGTTGTCGCTTCCATAGGTAGACACATGCGGTCCCATCCATAGCTGCCTCTAGCTACACCTGAAGCTGATCCAGAGGTGATTTTCAGAAAAGGAAAGGCCTCTGAACGAGAAACATCCACCGCTGAACTAGTTAATCCGCCATCTCCTTTTGTAGGAACTCCATTTTCTTCTTCTCAGCTTCCTAGTAGACCTTTTTCTGAAGTTTCTCGTTTCCTGAATTTCGAGAGTGTTCCTACTGATTTTTCCCCTCCTTGTCTGGGATTGGAGGGAGAAATCCTTGTCACTCCCCTCTCCCATGAAGTTGTACCTTAGCGTAGACCCAGGACCATAGAAGATTTCCCCACTCCTAGATTTACCACTCCTCCTCTCGTTATTGTTGTTGCTACTGCACAGAGAGAAGCATCTGCTAACTCAAGCCCTTTAGCCTTCTCTCTAAATCCCCCATTTCTTCCCCTTCCACCTGGAAGCTCATTTCTAGTATCCCTATTCGAGCTCCTTCTCCTCCGAGTTCTCCTCCACCTAATATTCCTATGGCAGGAGAAAATCCCTCCATGACTAGAATGGAGGCTATATTAGCTGCTAGGTATGCTCCCCTTATGTTACCTCAGCCTCTCAATGCCCTTCTAGTAGATGGCTACCTTAAGCAGCTGCCCAAATTTACAGACGAAGGGGACATAGCTGCAGAAGAACACCCTGAAGCCTTTTATAGTTTTACAGATGATCATGTTATCATGCATGCAGACGTATGGATGAGAATTTTCATCCATAGCCTTGAAGGTGAGGCTAGAAAGTGGTTTAGGGCCCTGCCTCCTGGATCTATTGATGGGATTGAGGCTTTGGATAATGCCTTTTTGAGACAGTGGGGAGACAAAAAAGACTTCATGTTTTACATGACAAAGATTAGGTCTTTGAAGAGAAAGGAAGGAGAGTCTGTCTCTGACTTCTCCAAGAGATTCAATAAAATGTACAATAAGATCCTCACTGAAATAAATACCTCAGAAGCCTCTGCTAAGATCACTTATGCTAGTGCTTTTGATCCTGATTTATGCCTTTTGTTGAGGGAAAGGAGAGCAACTACACTGGCTCACATGCAGGATGCATCAATGGAAGTAGAATATAACATATTGGTTGTTGACCAACTCAGGAATAAGGCTGATTGAGACATATCCAGGAAGAGACCCGAATCCTCCCCATCCATTTCCTCTACCCTTCCCCTTCATATGGACGAGGTAACTAAAGTGCTGAAGTCCCTTTCGGCTAGAATGGAAAGGTGGGAGTTAAAAGGGAATCCCATGTACATAAATCTCCAAAATACTGATAATAGAGGCTTTAGGAGGCCCAACAATAATATGCCACAGGCTTTGCCAAGGGAACAAAGGAGCAAAGATAGAGATGAGAAGAGGATCCAAATCCCTCTCCAAAATAACATAGTTGCTCATGAGGAAGGAGAGGAGATTGATGAGCTCAACTATGAAATTCATTGTATTGAAGACACTTTCCCTTTTCCCCATTTGACTCAATCATTATATGAAGAATCCATTATGAACAGTCAAGTCAATGAGTTGGGAAAAGGGGAAAAGGAAAACAACACTCCTAATAGATATCTCAGGTCAAAGAAGAAAGAAGGAAATTTTGATAGCCATGATCAGCCTCTCATAGCGGAAAAACCTGCTAACCCTGCTACAATTACTACTAAAGAAAAGAAAACTCAAAATAATTCTCCAACAACCAAAGAACCTGTTTCTGAGGTAAGGGAACCTCCTAAGCCTTTTCCCTCCTTTAGTTTTGAGCATGAAATTCAAAATATTAGAATTCTCGTACCCCTCTCAGAGCTAGTTAAAAATGAAAATTTCAAAAGGTCCCTCTCCAAGCTGCTACAATCTGAGTCCCCCCACCCTTCTACAGAATCAGTACATCTTCAAGATGAAAATCTAGTAGTCATCCTAGGTCCCATGGTAGAAGACATAGATGATTCATCCCCTCCCTTCTACATATCCCTGAACATACATGATAAAGTGTTTCATAATTGCCTCATGGATTCAGGAGCTTCCCACAACCTTATGCCCAAAATAGTCATGGAAGAATTGGGACTGGAAGTGACAAAGGCTTATCATGATTTGTACTCTTTTGATTCAAGGTGGGTGCAATGCCTTGGAGTCATAAAGGACTTGGTGGTCTGTTTATTTCAGCTGCCAATGAAGACTGTGGTCATGGACATTGTAGCAGTTGATGTTCCCCACAAGTTCGACATGCTATTGTCAAGATCTTGGATTAGAAAACTTGGAGGAACATTACAGATGGATCTCACATATGCCTCCATTCCAGTCTTTGGAGGGGAATAAAGGAGGTTGTACAGAGAAGCTCAGATGGCCTACATTGTCAGTGATGAAGAAGACCCCACTAATCACCCCATCTTTGCACTTGATACTGATTTGGGTTCTAGTTTATTACAGATCATTGAGACTCCTGAAGCCCCTTTTCAAATAAGAAAACAACCCATATTTAATCATGAGATACCTCCTCCAACCATCTCTATTTGGAAAATGTTCTTCGACAAAGGTTCTTCTAGAGAAGGCATTGGCGCTGGAGTGGTTCTTGTGTCCCCTTGGCAGGAAACCATATCCCTATCATACAAGCTAGAATTTGAAGCTACCAATAATGTGGTAGAATATGAAGCTCTTGTTCTCGGTATGAGGGCTGCAAAAGAAATGTTAATTAAGGAGGTAATAGTGTTTGGAGATGCTGAGTTGATAATCCAGCAAGTCAAAAATACTTATCGAGCTAAGCATCCTTGGATTAGGGGTTACAAAAATGAGGTGTGGGACCTGATTGATAATTTCTTCTCATCTTTCAACATTTCTTTTATTCCAAGAGAGGAAAATACTTTGGCTGATTCCTTAGCTATCTCAGCTAGTCTGTTCAAGATCCCTCTGCTTCCTAAGATCAAATATGAGGTTGAAATAAGATATAGGCCATCTGTTCCAGACAATATCAAGCATTGGAAGGTATTCAAAGATGATCTTGAAATTGAAAAATTTCTTCATTCTGTCGATGAATTTTCTGCATTGCACATTGATCAGGATCCTGATCTCGAAAGTCACCCTCACCCTGAGGTAGTTTTAAATAAAATTGATAATCACCATATTATTCATCTACCTAGCAATCACCTTCTGAAGGGACTAGTCCCTTTAGAAAGACTGTTCAATGGGAATGATGTGATAGTAAAGGGTAGGGTTTTAGATGGAGATGATGATACAACAAAGTGCAATATCGGCACACAGGAGGAGCCTAAGTTTGTCAAGTTTTCAAGCAGTTTGACCAAAGAACAGAGGGCCAAATATACCAAGTTGTTAAGGGAATTTACTGATGTGTTTGCATGGACCTATGAAGACCTCAAGACATATGACACATCTGTCATTGAACACAAGATCCCACTGAAGGAAGAGGCCAACCCATTCAGGTAGAAGCTAAGACAGATAAATCCCATGTTGCTGCCTGTCATGGAGAGAGAAGTGAAGAAGTTGTTAGATGCCCAAATCATTGTCCCCTTGAGATATTCCGAGTGGGTGGCCAATTTAGTCCCGGTGAGGAAGAAAAGTTGAGAAATCAGGCTCTGTGTCAATTTCATAAACCTGAACATTAGCTCAAAGAAAGAAAACTATCCCTTGCCCTACATGGAACACATATTGTAGAGGGTAACTAGTGCATCCATGATATCCATGATTGATGGTTTTTCTGGCTATAACTAGATATCAGTCATGATGGAGGATAGAGAAAAAACAACCTTCACCACTCCTTGGGGCACATTCATGGATGCCAAGATGCCTTTTGGATTAATGAATGCAGGAGAAACATTCTAGTGAGCCACGTACATGGCCTTCATTGGGGAGAAAGATAAGTTTGTGGTGATCTATCTAGATGACATCACAGTCTTCTCCGAGTCTGATAAAGAGCACCACTATCACTTGAGGAAAGTTTTCTTGAAATGTCAAAGGTTTGGCCTGTCCTTAAATCCCAACAAATCTTTGTTTTCTATGAAGGAGGGGAAGTTGTTATGCCATATAGTATTAACAGAGGGAGTGAGAATTGATCCCAGTAGGGTAGAGGCAATTCAGACCATGTCACTTCCCAGGTCTAGAAAGGAAGTTCAGGCTTTTTTAGGGAAGATTAAATTTCTGAGGAGGTTCATCTCAAATTTTGCCAAGTTGGTGAAACACATCACAACCATGCTTAGAAAGGGAAACGAAGTAAAATGGACTACTGAACCCATGGAATCTTTCATCCAAATAAAAAGGGAATTGATTGAGGCACCTGTGTTGATCAGTCCAGATTATTCCAAGGATTTCCTATTTTTTTCTTTTGCTTCTTTTGATATAGTAGCAGCGGTCTTATTGCAGAAAAATGAGGAAGGGCGAGAGCAAACCATTTCCTTCTTCAGTAAGTCATTAAGAGTTGTATAAATCAGGTATCAGATCATGGAGAAGCAGGCCTATGCCTTGGTGAAAGCTTTCAAAGCTTTCAGAGTCTATGTCTTGCACTCAAGAGTGATTTCATACATTCCTTCAGGCTCTGTGAAGGACATCCTTATATAGCCTGACATAGATGGGAGGAGAGGTAAATGGATTGCCAAGATCCTTGAGTTTGACCTGGAGATAAAGCCCACCAAGTTGGTTAAAGGGCAAGGTTTAGCCAAGCTGATGGCTAAATCCAATTGCAAGGCCTTGGGGGTTAGCTTCATCAATGCTTGCTCAGGAAATCAGCAAGCTAAGTTGCCCAACAAAAAATTTCAAGGTGACTTATCACTAGCAGAACGAAACTGGTACAGAGACATTTTGTACTTTCTACAAGAATTAAAGCCTCCTGATGGGATGGGAAAAAGTAAGGAAGATCTTTAAAGCTCAAGGCGGTTAGATATTTCCTTATTCACCAAGCCTTGTACTGGAGAGATCCTCTAGGGGTGTTTCTGAGGTGTCTGAACCCATAGGAAGCCCAAACTGTTATGCTTGATTTCCATAGCGGCCTTTGTGGAGGTCATCATTTCTAGAAGACCATGGCCCACAAAATTCTCAGGGCTGGGTACTATTGGCCCACCTTATTCACTGATGTATGTAGAGAGGTCAGAGCTTGCATCAAATGCCAAAGTTTCTCAGGAAAGCAACAACTTAAATCTTTGCCACCAAAGCTTGTAGTAGCTTCAACACCCTTTCAACAGTGGGGGTTGGACTTCATTGGAGAAATTCATCCTCCTTCAAGTGGCCAACACAGATGGATCCTGACTACAACAGACTATTTCACCAAGTGGATAGAATTTTCCCCCACCAAGAGTGCTTCACACAAGGTAATTATCATCTTTTTGGAGGATATCATAGGCAGATTTGGTTGTCCCAACAGAATTTTCACTGATAATGCTGCTTCTTTCAAGTATGAGCCTCTGATTAAATTCTGTGAGCAGTTCAAGATTTCACTAATTCACTCCACTCCCTATTATCCTCAAGGAAATGGATTGACATAATCTTCCAATAAAAGTCTAATCAAATTCATTAAAAGGTTATTGGAAGACAATAAGAGGGCTTGGGATTCAAATCTCAAGTTCACTCTATGGGTCGTTCGAGTAACAACAAAGAAGTCCCTGGGCACCTCACCTCTTCGACTTGTTTATGGGATGGAGGCTATCTTTCCCATGTAGCTCGCTTTACCTGTGGCGAAATTCGTTCAAGACCATGAAGGAGAGCCAGACCATATAGTCAGAAGGATTCATCAAGTGGTGGAACTACAATAGATCAGGGAGCAGGTAATGGACTTAGCTCATAGTCATCAGCAAAAGATCAAGCAGGCTTTTGACAAGAAGGTCAAGAAGGAGGAATTCAAGCTGGGAGATTTGGTGCTTAAATGGGATGCACCCAGGCAGGATAGGGGAAAACACAACAAGTTTGATGCCCTCTAGATTGGGCCCTTCAAAATCTCTGAAGTATTCTTAAATAACACATACAGGTTGCAGGAATTGGAGGGTGAAGAAGCCTTCAGTGGCCCAGTAAATGGGCATTTCCTGAAGAAATGTTTTGTTTGAGCCTTAGACGGCTCCTTTGTTTTGTAAATATTGTCTTTATTATTTTTTTTTTTTTTCGACTTAATAAATGACTCCATAACCCAACAGAAGGCAACTCGAACTATAGAAGAAGTTCTTAGAGCATCGTAGGGATGACTCTATCCCCCATGGAGACTAATGTTAGCGCCAATTCTCGCAAATTCATGAATGTCAAACATAGCACAAAGAAGAAGTCCATTTTAGGCCTACGATCAAGTGAGCAGGCTGTTGTTTTCAGTAGCGAGGATCCACAGATGGAGTAGATCGACGGTTATTGGGTAGGCTTGAGTCATGAAATTGCATGAGGTATAGTGCATGGGCCGATTTCTTATCACCAAAGTTGCGAAATGATGAGCTATTTCGGCTTTACGACTATCGGGACTTCAAAGGATGAAGGGTTGTTCTCTTCCACTGCATTGGTAAACCCTGAAACCCGAAATGCGAAATGTAAAAGTTCCCAGGAGCCATTTCAGCATTTCAGCCACCGGGACTTCAAAGGACAAAGGGTTGTTCTCTTTCACTGCATTGGGAAACCCCAAAACCTGAAACGTGAAATGTAAAAGTTCCTGGGAGCCATTTCAGCATTTCGGCCACCAGGACTTCAAAGGATGAAGGGTTGCTCTCTTCCACTACATCGGGAAACCCCGAAAACTGAAACGCGGACTGTAAAAGTATCCAGAAGCATGGATGATTTTAGGGGATAAATTTCGCTCATGGGCTAATTTTACATGGTTTTTCGAAAAACGAGATTCGTTATTTTAAAAATGATTCACCCAAATTCTATAGGATAAAATTATTTTACCTCAAAAATCACCAAAATTTTATAAAAACTATATAAAATCTTTAGAAATTTTAATATTTTTACAAAAATATCGCCAAACATTTATAGTTGGCATATGAAGGATTAGTAAGATTCACCAAGGTTTCTACATTTTAAAATATATTTCCATCCTTAAAATCATCCCTATCTGGGAGCCATTTTGGCATTTCAGCTACCGGGAGTTCAAGAGACAAGGGAGCCACTCTTCCACTGCATCGAGAATCCCTGAAACCGAAAATGTGAAATGTAAAATCCACCGACAAGCAATTTTGGCATTCCAGCTACTAAGAGTTCAAGAGACAAGGGGTGCTTTCTTTCTCTGCATTTCGAAACCCTGAAACCTGAAGTGCAAAATGTAAAAGCACCCAAAATCCATTTCGGTATTCCGTCTATCGGGAGTTCAAGAGATAAGGGGTTCTTTCTTCCACTACATTTTGAAACCCCCAAACCCGAAGCACGAAATGTAAAAGCGCCCAAAATCATTTCGACATTCCGGCTACCGGGAGTTCAAGAGACAAGGGGTGCTTTCTATTGGTTTTTATTCGTATGAGATATAAGAGATATTCGATGTATTATTACAATGATGAGTGTTCCATATATAGGGAACATAAGGTGACCATCCATGAAAGGATGCGTCCCTTCAATAATCAATAACTATTTATTATTATCATTTACTTATTATCTATACTATATTTAATAATCAATAATAATTATATTATTAATTATTATCTTTAGAGAATGTCTTCCCGATGTTGTCCAAACATCAACACTCCCTTTGAGCCAATTAATTCAAGCTCACTCTAGGTATGCACATAATAACATATAACATCTTAAGTCTTTATCATTCCTTGTCAAATTGTCATGACTAGGACAAAGACTATACCAAGATCTTTCACCACAGGCACACACCTATGAGTGAATGTCGGCTTGATGCTAACTGACACGTGGAAAGAACTTCAAGCACCTCGAGTCCATATTATTCCTTATCATGATCAAGGAAGGACTACATCTGGGCCCATTTATCACAAGTGCACCTTTGTGATAAATGTATACTATCTCCCTTGGTCTGCAGCCCAATGTAGGAGAATTTATGCCCGATGTTGAAACATCAACACTCCCTCTTAGCTAGGGAGGTATCTTTCCATAGTAGTACACAACTACTATCCAAAGAGATGTAGTCTCTTCCAGTGGTACAAAACCACCATAGTAGTAAAAGATTTGTCACACATGGCACTCCCAGGTGGACTTCTAGAGGCTACTCCCTCTAAGAACACTTAGGGTCAACTCCCCATAGTGTGTGACATCAAGGGTCAACTCCCTTGACATATCCTCATGTTCTATGAACATGGGACGATGGGCTATAAGCCCAAATGCACTTATTCCTTCTCGAATAAGTGTCCTCACAGATCCACTCAACTCAATTCACAAAGGAGTATGATCTGTAGAAATTGTGTCACACATGGCACTCCATGTGGACTTCTAGAGGCTACACCCTCTAGAAACACTAGGGTCAACTCCCATAGTGTATGATGTCAAGGTTCAACTCCCTTGACATGTCCTCATGTGCTCTCCA
>JASDQU010739215.1:87271-99745 GCA_032191745.1 Picea mariana | reverse complement strand
TATGACACTACCATTTAGCTGGTCACCACACTAGGGTAGTGTCTCTTGGTGGCATAACCAAGAGAAAGGGGGTCTCATCACTAGCCAATGTTCTCATCTATGTGAAATGCTTGTGGGTAACATTGTCACCACTGGTCACCACACCAGGGCAGTGTCCCCTAACTGGTCTCTTGAAAGAAAAAGCAATAAGATAAAAATATAAAAGGCATTGAATGGACTTGGAAACATTTGCATCCATAACAAGGTGCAACTCACCCTCTTCAGAGGCACCCAAAGGTAACCCATACATTCCCTTGTCATCGCTGCACCCATTGCTCAAACATCCCTTACCACCTCATCCACTTACATGGCCTAGATTTGTCTTCATATGGAAACATCCCACATCCAATGAGAACTAGCCCAATAGGATATCCTAACATCCCCTCCAAACCTGGCTTTTAGAATAACATAATGTCTTTGAGCACTTGTCTGGGAAATGGGGGTTTTATGCACATGTTGAAATAACTTGATTATTAGATGTGATTGACATTGCTACGATCCCTATGAATTATGAGCACATGGAGGGAGTACTTGTTGTTGTTGCAGGGCCATACCTGATGGAAAGGTACACATGGGGAGCTGATTATTTCGGACCTCCATAGGGACAAAATCCCACCAGATGGATGCTGAAACCCTAGCTAGGGGGAGAGACAGATCAAAGGTTTGCACCAGAGAGAGAGGAGGACGTTCCACTAGAGATAGCCTGGCAGTCCTGGACCCAGTGGGGTATTTCCCTTCTCACTATGATGTAGGATTTGGAAGGCCCATGACATCACCCATGTGACCCATGACATCACCCAACATTTTGGACACTATGGAGGTAGTTGTGTGCCAAGTGGCACATGTGGTTTGATCCAGAGGCCCTAGGAGGCCTAACGTTTTGCTCCTGGAGGCCAACATTGACCTAAGAAGGCATAACGCCACCTTAAAAGGGAATGATGTCACCTTTTATTCTTGATTTAGGGTTTATTTACATGATTTAATGTAAAAATTGGATATTACATGTAAATTAGCCATGTCGACCGTTTTGACCTAATTTTGGTCATTGAAACTGTATAAATAAGGGTTTTTTCCCTTGTATTTTTCATCATCTTTCACTCACACTTGGTGAGGTTTAAAATTTTCACCCTATTTGGTGTCCAATGATTGAAATTTAGTGCGCACTTGTTGAAGGAGGCTAATTTTGGACTATTTTGGCAATTTTCTTGGTGGAAGTGTTCAACTAGGGTATTTGCTTGATGATTCTTGATGAATGTAAGTAAGATTTCTGCAATTCTTCTTCATTGAATGGTTATAGTTATGTTTATCTTTCATTTACATTAATATTATGAAATTGCTAGCTTAAAACCCTAGGAGGCTAAGCACATGTTATTGTCCTTGCCTTAAGAGATTTTACCTACTAGATTTTGCGAAGAAGCCGTTTTTCTTGAATTTTTTTTTGCTAAGGGCATTGCCATTGCAACACCCTAGCACATTATTGCTTCATCTAAGCTGTCATTACTTCATCCTTGATCTAAAGAAGGAGGAAAACTACTAGGGCCTAGGGTTACCTCCACCCTAATGGCTATTTTCCCTCTAGGGTTTGATAATTGAAGCCTTGGTTTACCAACAATTCAACTATTTACCTCTCTTGTCTTTGGTTCTCCTACTATCATATTTTCCTTCAAGATTTGCTGCCACCTAAAAGACTCCATCTCACCCTAAAGACACTAATCTAAGACTTTCTATTGAGTGATTGATAAAAACCACTATCAAAACCTATACCTTAATCTCTCTACTAACCACTCCTAACATTAGAATAGCCTAATCCACTAACTTTGTCGCCGTTGTTACTAAAGTAAGATACAACCATATTTGCATCACTAAAAGCATATAAAATCAATTGAAAAAGTTGATTAATGCATTTCCTTACTTTCTTCTGACAAATGCTAGTAATTTGATGTTAATACGTGATTATTCTTGGTCATTTTGAAGCCATTTTAAGGCACTTATAATGAAGCTATTGTCTTATAAATATTGCTACTACAAATTTATGTTTGCTTCATTGTATATCAACCATTTCTTTTATTGATAAAGTCCTTGGTTTTGTGAAGTACTAACAAGAAGTTGTACTTGCGAAAGATACCTTTTCTTGCTGCGTTGTTCCAGGCAGGTACATATTGATACTTTAGTACTTCATTGGTTAAAACCTCAAGACTTTCTGATTAGTGTGACTTGTGAGAGGGGAATTTTTCATAGACATTTTAACCTTTCCTTCTCAAACCCCCAGGTCACCGGGGACGTCTTCCCTGGGCCATCAACCATAAATACAAAGAGGCATCCTATTGAGGTGACAATGATAGGATAAGCTCCATTACACCAATTTGATTTTCCATTAACCTTTCCTTTGATCAAAGTACAAATTGAGCGATAACATGTCTAATGAATGGGGTGTTTAGAGATTTCCTGGACAATTTTTCATTGTATTCTTGGATGATATTCTTATCTATTCCAAGATAGAGGAGGAGCATGAGAAACATTTAAGGACAATGCTACAAGTATTGAGAGATCACCAATTGTATGCCAAGTTGAGTAAATGCACTTTTTATAAAAAACAGATCTATTATTTGGGTCACATTGTTTCAGAAGATGGCATATCTATGGATATAGAGAAAATTGAAGCAATCAAAAGTTGGTMATCCCCAATAAACATTTCAAAGGTTAGTTCGTTATGGTTCTAGCTGGTTACTRCAAGAGAWTCATTGYGGGATTCTCCAAGATTGCACAACCAATAACATCTTTGCAAAAGAAAGGAGTAAAATTTGAATGGAGTGCTATGCGTGAAGAAACTTTCTAGTTCTTAAAGGATTTTCTAACGAGTTCACTAATTTTAAAATTTGTAGATCCAAATGAGGATTTTGTTGTGTGCACATATGCATCCAAGGAAGGGCTCAGTGAAGTCCTTGTTGGATTACTGAGAGGGGGGTGAATCAGTCATAGCGCATTTTAATCCTTTTTAACCGTAAAATGCAAGTGTTATATAAATGTAGCATTATCATCCAATAGTGGTGGAGTAAATAAACAATGAAAAAATGAGCAATCATACACATACACAATACACCAGTTTTTTTACATGGAAACCCAAAGCGGGAGAAAACCAAAAAATTATTTTTCTTATATGTCTTTAATAATTGCATTCATTGGAAGCACCAACTTCCTTTGTTTTCCAACTGCAACTGGAAGGAGGCTCCAACCTCCTAGTTTCTTAGGCTACAACCTAGAGGAAACTCCAACTCCCCAATTCTCTCGCTACAACCAGAAGGATGCTACAACCCCCTATGTTCTCTGGCTACAACCGAAAGGTGGCTACAACCACTTGCCCATGCCTCGTCACACCGCCCTGAAATAAAAGTAAAATGATGGAACCAATGTCAAACTATCACTATGAGATATACTGCTGTAAAACTGCACCAATCAACCTGTAATCAAACTGTACCATAAACTAGTGCATCGACCAAGCACCAACCTATACCAAACAACCTGTAATCAGCATGTACTATAAACAAGTGCATCAACCATGCATTAAACTGTACCTCAACCTGTACCATCAACGAGTTTATCAATCATGCACCAACATGTACCAAACAACCTGTAGTCATCCTATACCATGAACAAGTGCATCAACCATGCACCAACCTGTACCTCAACCTCTTCTATCAATGAGTGCATCAACCATGCACCAAATATGTACCAATCATGCATCAAATACAGATAAACTATGACTCATCAAGATGCACCACCATCATCAACTATACACGTAATGTATGTGCCAACTCATCAACTACTTGTTTCAACCATGTACCCAAGATGTACCTCAACCATATACCAAATACATATACCAATATAACCATCAAAATTTCTCTAGCAATACATGACACTATCCATAACCAAATACCATAAACCATTACATCAAACCATGTGCCATAACCTCACTATTATACAACCTCTATCTATAACATACCTCAACCAAAAGCCCTCATCAATTTCATCATCCAAATCTGATTTGTAACTCTATAACAGATCTGGTGTATATGGCCACATACCTGCAAACCTTCCTTAACAATATACTAGCATTTTCATCAAATTTTACTTTAGTCTCACATGACTAGTTTTGGATTAGTCAACAACCCTAAATTGCAATAATCATAACTATGTACCTGTAATGAATAAAGGTCTAAAAATAGTACACAATGTTCTTCAGTGTCTTGTCTGCAATTTCTCTAGGTTTCACTTCTTGGAACCTCCCAGAAAAGGAGTTATAGCAAAAATGACATACCTTGCTGAATTGTGTCTTATTCTAGAGATAGAACTTGTAGAGAATTCCCCACACAAAATATTTACTATATAGATCTGAAAATGGTACACAACATACTACAGGTTTTACTCTAACCAATACATTTGGTCTTACTTAATTTAGATATGTTATGAAGAAGTTATGATGTTTTTACTCGAAACACCTGTTTTAGACTAGTTTCAAGACTAGCCACAAACCCTATTTTACACGGAGTGTAACTCCACAAATACAATGAACCATGAGCTGAAATTTTATTACATCTACCTAGATATGTTTCCTCAATGACCTTCAGATTTTGTGGTCTGAATCATTCTATAAAAAAAATTATTGCAAAAATGGTGAGATGACATGTAAATAACATACCTTAGAAAGCATCATCAAATTTTTTTATCCTCCCTTGAATTTTGACCTTCTTTACTTCACCTTCCCTCTGAAATTCACCTTAGATATCCTTTGGTTACCTCAGCCACTTGGAGATATTCAATATGCTTAAGTGTAATTGAAATGAGAGACCCTTGCCTCTTATTTATACTTTTATGTAGCTTCCTCAAGGGGTTACCTTCTAACCATCTTAAACCATTTTCCTTATTTGAGGGCTAACCCACTTCTAACCACTTGTCCACTTAGTAATTTCTCCATTAACTTTATTATTTAAATAATTTCTTTGGTATCTACTTTGACTTATAGTACACTCATCACTTCACTTTATTATTTAAATAATTTCTTCATTGCAACCACTTTGACTACTTTGACCTTTTGGGGCTTCTAGATGACTCATGAGGGTTCTCCAACTTCACATGGCTATAACTCTCTAAACGCCAGGAGTTATGTGGCGTTCCACATACCACTGGAAATGGCATGACATGTACTATCCATCTAGAATAGTCTTACCTTCAAATATCTTAAAACTCATACCATTATACATCATACAAACTTGGGTCCATTACCCAAACCTTTGTGCTACCAAAATTCGCTACCAGACTTTCTTCAAGGGTTGAAATTAATGACAACCAATCCAATAATCAACAATCGCCCCCTTTGGCATTGATGTAAACACTCTGATGCAATACTGAATTCATATCACTCATGCTCCCCCTATGACCATCACTCCACCTGGAACCATGCCTCTGTTCTCTTTCTCCAAGCATTTACCTTTGCATCTGATAAATATCTCCCCCTTTGTCATCAATGGCAAAGGTATCTTTCCATATGGGGCTACTCCCCTCGACTGAACTCTTCCTAAAACTGATCTCCCAACCTAAACTGTCCTCTTTATGGTGATTCCTTGTGTAAATCTAAGACATATAAGATAAGCATTCAAAAGCATTCATTTTGGAGTAGAAATTACTTTGAGTCTCTGGCGAAGATACTCAAAGGATTCCCGTGGAAGCGGTTTTGTAAATATGTTTGCCAATTGTTCTTTTGTTCCCACATATTCAACTCTGATGTTCTTCTCTGCAACATATTCCCGTAGAAAGTGATACTTTATTTGAATGTGATTCATCTTGGAGTGCATCACCAGGTTCTTTGAGATACTGATGGCACTTGTATTATCACAATATATTGGAATGGGCTCATCATACTCAACCTGTATGTTTTTCAAAGTTGGTTTCATCCATAGAACTTGAGTACAACATACCGCTGCTGCAATATACTCTGCTTCGACTGTAGATAAAGGTACTGATGATTGTTTCTTGCTTAGCCAAGATACTAAACACTCACCCAAGTAGAATGCTACTCCACTAGTGCTCCGTTGGTCATCAATGCAACCTGCCCAATTTGCATCTGTGTAGGCAATAAGTGATAGATCCATTCCTTTGAATACCATCATCCAAACTCTTATGTTCCTTTGAGATATATGAAAATCATCTTCACTGCTAAGACATGTGATTCCTTTGGTGCTGCTTGAAATCATGCCACCTGCCCAACTGCCTGCATTACATTTAGTCTGGATGCTGTCACATCTAGTAAGCTACCAATCATTGACCTATATTGCCTCTGGTCTGTAGACTTTGAATCATCATCTTTGCTCAATTTGCAACTGGTTTTCATAGGAGTGGTAACTGGTTTGTAATCTTCCATTCTGAACCTCTTTAGCATTTCTTTGATATACTTAGTTTGAGAAATACAAATTCCTCGGTTTCTTTGACGTTTCTGAAGACCTAGAAAGAAGGATAGTTCTCCGAGTAATGACATTTCAAATTCATTATGCATATCCTTTGAAAATTTCTTGATGTAGAGGTTGATGTCTGCACTTCCTTTTCTGAACCTTGCTTGTTGTAGATATTTATCCAGTCTAGAGTACCATTCTCTAGGATCCAGTTTTAGACCATACAAGGCCTTCTTCAATTTGCACACATAATCTGTGTTCTCTGACAACTGAAATCCTTCTGGTTGTGTAATGTAGACTTTTTCTTCAAGTTCCCCATTCAAAAAGGCCGATTTCATGTCCATATGATACACTTTAATATTCTTGGAGCATGCATAAGCTAAGAGTAATCAGATTTCTTCCATTATGGAAACTAGGGAAAATGTCTCTTCAAAGTCAATTCCTTCAACCTGTGCGTACCCTTTAGCTACCAAACTAGCTTTTTCCTTATAACATGTCCATCGTCATTCAATTTATTTCTAAAAACCCAGTTTGTGCCAATCACATTCTTATTCTTTGGTCTTGGAACCAATTCCCAAGTGTCATTCTTCTCTATTTGATCCAATTCTTCATCCATGGCCTTCTTCCAGAATTCATTCTTGCCGGCCTCTTCAAAACTGTTTGGTTCAATCGTAGAGAAGAGTGCTAGGTGCATTTATTCTGGTGAACATATTCTTCTTCTAGTCTCAACTCCTACATCCTTGTTTCCGATAATCTGATCTGAAGGATGATTTTTCTATACTTGTTTGCTAGGTGTCTTTGGAGGCACTTGCTGAACTTGCTCTTCTACTTCTGTCTGATATTCTTCATCTTCCCCTTCTTTGTGTTTTCTTATCCATACTTTCTTATATATGATATCAATGTTCTCTTTCATGGAAGTATCGATCATGCTTCTACAATCTCTAGCTATGTGTCCATAGTTATGACATTTGTAACATTCAATGTTACATGGGGCCACATAGGCATTTCTTTCTTGAACATTTCTTTTATAATCCCTGCAATCTACAAACTTATGTCCAGAATTAGTACAATAAAAACAATGACCATAAAATAAATTTGCATACCTGCGAGTGAATGATCTTCTTTGTGGTGTAGTCCTTCTGAATTTCTGCCTTGACTGATTATGATCATGATTGAAGCTTCTTTGTGGCTTGAACATGGATGGTCTTCTTGAAGATGTATCTTTAATAGTTTTCTTAGGTTCTGGTTGACCATGATTCCTCCCTTTGAGTACTTCTGCATAACTCTTTCTATTTTCTTCATTCTTCTTTTCTAGCAACCTAGAGTGCTTCTCTTCATTCTCTATAACTGATGTGGATGTTTCTGTCTCTTCAACGTTCTTGTTGAGCTTGACGATTTTACTTCTCATTGTGACAATTTCTTCTTCAAGATTCTAAACCTCTTATTCTTTCTTCATTATCTAAGACTTCATGACTTCTTCTGTTCTTTTCACTTCTTCAAGCTGGATTTTTAATGTGATTATTTCTTCTTCAAGTCCTTTCTCTTCTTGACCAAACTCTACCTCAAGCTGGTTTAGATCGTTAGTTCTTTCCTTAAGATGATCTGTCAATATCTTCTCTCTCATTTCTGTTTCTTCCTTCTGTGCTACTATGTTGGCTTCCAAATACTACTTTTGATATTCAATATTTTCTTCGATCTTTTTGGTTTCTTCTAGCCGAGTTCTTAAGTTCTCAATGACCTGTTAGGATTCTTCAAAAATGTGAACACTTTCCTTTTGTTTCATCAACTCTTTCTTGAGTGACTTGTTTTTTTTTTCTTAGTTCATCTAAAGCACTAATCAATTCTGCTTCATAATTGTCTTCTTTTTCAATTAGTTTTTTTGTCTCATTTCCTTCATGGCATTTTATTTCAAGATGTCCACATTTTTCAAAATTAAATAAAAACAACATACCTCTGTTTGTTATGTACTCTTCATCTTCTGAATCTGTTTGACATGGTGAACATATTTCTTCTTGATTTGTACCTGAATATTCTTTGGCATTTTATGAATCTGCGATGGGTGAAGAATATATGTCATGTAACTTATCCCAAAGTTCTTTGGCTGATGAACATTTACCAACCTTTTCTATTACCAGATGAGGTAATCCTTCCCAGATGAAATCCATTGCTATTTTGTTATTCTTCTTCAATTCCTTCTTGGCTGTAGTCTTTTCCCTTTTTGAACTATCATATCATGTAACGAATGATAACCAAATATAATACCCCTGTGCCTGTAAAAATACTTTCGTCCTTCCACTCCATAACTCATACTTTTGACCATTCCGACCATTAAACAATGATACTCCATTCTCAGAATAATCCATGATCTCCTTCCAATGGTTAAACTGTTTCTTGAAGGAACCCACTCTAATACCAATTGTTGGATTACTGAGAGGGGGGGTGAATCAATAATAGAGCAATTTAATCATTTTTAACCATAAAATGCAAGTGTTATATCAATGTAACATTATCATCCAATAGTTTTAGAGTAAATAAACAATGAACAAATGAGCAATCATACACATACATATTACACCAGTGTTTTTACGTAGAAACCCAAAGTGGGAGAAAACCACATATTTCTTTTTCTTATATGTCTTTAAGAATTAGGTTCATTGGAAGCACCAACTTCCTTTGTTTTCCAACTGCAACTGGAAGGAGGCTCCAACCCTTTAGTTTCTCAGGCTACAATCTGAAGGAAGCTCCAAATCCCCAATTATTTGGCTACAACCAGAATGAGGCTACAACCCCCTATGTTCTCTGGCTATAACCGGAAGGTGGCTAAAACCACCTGTCCTTGCCCCGTCAAATCGCCCTGAAATAAAAGTAGAATGATGGAACCACTGTCACACTATCACTGTGAGATATACTGCTGTAAACTTGTACCATTAACAAGTGCATCAACCATGCACCAACCTGTACCAAACAACCTGTAATCATCCTGTACCATAAACACGTGCATCAACCATGCACCAACCCGTACCTCAACTTCTACCATCAACGAGTGCATCAACCATGCACCAACCTGTACCAAACAACCTGTAATCAACCTGTACCATATAAAGTGCATCAACCATGCACCAAACTATACCTCAACATGTACCATCAATGAGTGCATCAACCATGCACCAAATATGTACCAATCATGCATCAAATACACATAAACTATGACTCATCAAGATGTACCAACATCATCAACTATACACCTCATGTATGTGCCAACTCATCAACTAATTGTCTCAACCATGTACCAAACATGTACCTCAACAATATACTAAATACATATACCAATATAACCATCAAAATTTCTCTAGCAATACATCACACTATCCATAACCAAATACCATAAACCATTACATCAGACCATGTGCCACAACCTCACTGTTATACAACCTCTATCTGTAACATACCTCAACCAAAAGCCCTCATCAATTTCATCATCCAAATCTGATTTGTAACTCTGTAATAGACCTGGTGTATATGATCACATACTTGCAAACCTTCCTTAACAAGAGACTAGCATGTTCATCAAATTTTACTTTAGTCTCACATGACTAGTTTTGGATTAGTCAAAAACCTAACTTGCAATAATCATAAATATGTACCTGCAATGAATAAAGGTCTAAAAATAGTACCCAATGTTCTTCAATGTCTTGTCTACGATTTCTCCAGGTTTCACTTCTTGGAACCTCCTATAAAAGGAGTTATAGCAAAAATGGTATACCTTGCTGAATTTTGGCTTATTCTAGAGATCAAACTTGTAGAGAATGCCCCACATAGAATAATTGTTGTATAGATATGAAAATGGTACAGTACATACTATAGAATGTACTCTAACCAATACATTTGGTCTTATTTAATATGGATCTCTTATGAAGAATTTATGACATTTTTACCCGAAACCCCTGTTTTAGACTAGTTTCAGGGTTAGCCACAAACCCTATTTTCCACAGAGTGTAACTCCACAAATACAATGACCCACAAGATGAAATTTTTATCACAAATACTTGGATATGTTTTCTCAATGACCTCCACATTTTGCGATCTGACTCATTCTAGAAAAAAATTATTGCGAAAATGGTGAGATGACCCGTAAATAACATACCTTAGAAAGCATCATCAAAATAATTTATCCTCCCTTGGATTTCAGCCTTCTTTACTGCACCTTCCCTTTGAAATTATCCATATCCTTTGGTTACCTCAGTCACTTGGAGATATTCAATATGATCAAGTGTAATTGAAATGAGAGACCCTTGCCTATTATTTATACTTTTATGTAGCTTCCTCAAGGGGTTACCTTCTAACCATCTTAAACCACTTTCCTCATTTTAAGGCTAACCCACTTCTAACCACTTGTCCACTTAGTAATTTCTCCATTAAATTTATTATTTAAATAATTTATTTTGTATCTACTTTGACTTATAATACACTCATCACTTCACTTTATTATTTAGAAATTTCTTCTTTGCAACCACTTTGACTACTTTGACCTTTTGGGGCTTCTAGATGATTCACGAGGGTTCTCCAACTTCACATGGACATAACTCTCTAACCATGAGGAGTTATGTGACATTACACATACCACCGAAAATGGCATGACATGTACTATCCATATAGAGTAGTATTACCTTCAAATATATTAAAACTCATACCATTATACATCAAACAAACTTGGGTCCATTACCCAAACCTTTGCGCTACCGAAATTCACTACCAAACTTTCTTCAAGGTGTTGGAAATATTGTCATTGATGTCAAAAATCGAAGTGATGATCTGTAATGATGAAGTACATTAGATGACATTGTCATTGATGTCAACAATATATCATTCAACAAGAATATAGCAAATGCAGAGATCAATAACGCAAGCTCAGGAGGAAGAGAGAATAGGTAATCGAAAGATCAAAACTGTCTACAGGTATATCAGTCAGCAGAAGATGTCAAACTATGTGGAGAGATAGACAACACAAGATCACGAGGAGGAGAAAACAATAGAAGTGAACTGTATGAAGATCAAAGTAGAAGCGAACAACATAAGTATAGAAGTATCCTACAGTTCGCTTCTGTTGTTCGCTCTTCCTCGTGAGCTTGCGCTGTCTATCTCTCCACACAGTTTGACATCTTCTGCTGACTGATATACCTGTAGATAGTTTTGATCTTTTGACTACCTGTTCTCTCTTCCTCCTACATTTGCTATCTTCTTGTTGAATGATATACTGTTGACATCAATGACAATGTCATCTGATGTACTTCATCATTACAAATCATCACTTCAATTGTTGACATCAATGACAATATTTCCAACACCTTGAAGAATGTCTGGTAGCAAATTTCGGTAGCACAAAGGTTTGGGTAATGGACCCAAGTTTGATTGATGTATAATGGTATGAGTTTTAATATATTTGAAGGTAATACTATTCTAGATGGATAGTACATGTCATGCCATTTTTGGTGGTATGTGAAACGTCACATAACTCCTCACAGCTAGAGAGTCATGTCCATGTGAAGTTGGAGAACCCTCGTGAATCATCTAAAGGTCAAAGTAGTCAAAGTGGTTGCAAAGAAGAAATTATTTAAATAATAAAGTGAAGTGATGAGTGTATTATAAGTCAAAGTAGATACAAAATAAATTATTTAAATAATAAATTTAATGGAGAAATTACTAAGTGGACAAGTGGTTAGAAGTGGGTTAGCCCTAAAATAAGAAAAGTGGTTTAAGATGGTTAGAAGGTAACCCCTTGAGGAAGCTACATAAAAGTATAAATAAGAGGCAAGGGTCTCTCATTTAAATTACACTTGAGCATATTGAATATCTATAAGTGACTGAGGTAACCAAAGGATATGTAAGGATAATTTTAGGGGGAAGGTGAAGTAAAGAAGGTCAAAATTCAAGGGAGGATAAATTCTTTTGATGATGCTTTCTAAGGTATGTTATTTACAGGTCATCTCACCAT
>JASDQU010739215.1:23647-42608 GCA_032191745.1 Picea mariana | reverse complement strand
ATTTAGAAGAAAACCTGCAAAAATCAATTGTAAACTGTCCTAAGACAACGAAACTGTTGTTTTTTGATTTTTATAATTTTATGAAAAAGAAATAGAATAAAAACTAACTATCTAAGCTAAGCAACTAAAATAATAACTCTAACTACAAATCTAAACTATACATTATATCTATCTAAACTACTTATATTATGCTAACAAATTAACTATCAAATAATAAATAATAAATTGACTTGAAGTAGCGCTTCAGGTTTTGTCCTGTATGCAATAGTTGTTTTAGATGTTTGGAGGGAGAAAACCCGCACCGGATTATCCACAAGATTCTCGTAAATGGAAAGCTACTGTGCTCTTCAAATAAAAAAGATGGGACAAACAAGACATAAAAAATTACAACAATCTTATGATCTACAAACCATCACAATTAGATAAATCCGTGTGCAACAATTTGTACAAAACAATTCAATGAATGAAAAAGATAAATCTGTATTCGTTAAATTGAAATAGAGTAATTGCTGTATTTTAAATAAGAGAGATCAGATATGGATAACATATTAAATCAAATCACATCAACATGCAATAAATTACGATAGCTAAAGTAGTCTATAATCGACTGCAAACTGATATGAATAAAACTTGAAACAAAAGTTTGATATATTGAAAGCGAAAGCTGTTACAAGACATCAGCTTTCATCCCAGTCTATATCACAAATCCATAATCTGGTTCTCTCCATCGTGAAGATGTTCATATTACAAAAAATTGACAAGTATTAAAGACTTCCCACAGGGTAAAACATCCCTGTGGGAATTATCAAAACAATTTACACAAATCTGGGGATAATATCCCAAGTTTCTAACTCAAGCTAACAACCTAAAACAAAACCATATCCAAAGTATCTCCTAAACTGCTACAACATGCCACATTCATCATTGTAATTCGTATGTACCTGAAAGAAGACAAAAATAGACAAGTTTATAGGATATTTTATTGATAAAATCATCAAAAATCTAATTTTAAGACTAGCTACAGAATCTTGCGATTCTGTAGCTGGTCTAAATTGAACACAGAATCGTTTCAAAGATAATTCAAACCTTAAAGAATTATATTCGACTCATTCAGCCAAATCTTTAATCACTAATTCCAAACAGAGCGAGTCAAACCAAAACTTGTATGCAAATTGAAACAAATGAAATCGTAATTGAATTAATCAATTGATAACATGATACGTGGGATTTGTCAAACATGTGTTATTGCCAATTGGGAGTAGACATAATCGATTAACAGTTGGGGAACCAACGAAATCATCACTTGCATCAATTTCAGAACGAACTATTAGCCGATTTTTTCATATGAATTCAACAGAGACAAAATATGTCGATCTGAGCTTGACAAAATCATTTTTTGAAAATCAAAACCAATAGAGTAGCATCAAATCTATTTTTGATACCAATCCAACTCATACAATCAATCGTGCTCACTCAAAACACGCAACAATTGTTTGCAAATCAAATAAAAAAAGAACGAATCAAAATAGTTTGGGGCCGACACAATCGAAATGCAAAATCGTATCAATCAACATAGCTAAACGATTTTTAGCAAATAGATTTTTGCACAGGTCAAATGTAATCAAAATCCAAATGAGAATTATTGATTCAATACAGAATAGAGTCGTTTCTGTTAGATCGAAGTCAACAGGGTTGTTTTGAGTCTATTAGAACCAAGCGAAACTAATCGAAATCAAATCCAATCGATTATCCCGAATCAGATGAACATAATTGATTAAAAAACAATCCAAGCATAATCAAAATGAATCGATGGCTTATACTAAGTTGGGCATGACCAAATCGCATAACCAAATCATATCTACTTTTAATTTTAGCAAAATGAATCTACCGTATAGGATCCACAACAAAATCATCTAAACTATAACAGAATCATTTCAAATGTATTAAAACAAACAGAGGTAATTTGAAAGAAAAAACCAATCCGTTATATCAATTCAAACAAACTTACAAAGCAAAATTCATATGGAAATTCATACCTGGACAATCAGAAAACAACTCGGTCATGATAGTTTGGAATTGACAAAGGCTATTGTCGCTTCGACATTCCTGAAGACAATCGAACCGGTGGTTTTTTGTTTCTTTTCACTGGCTTGTAACCTGTGGTTCTCCTTCGCCAGCACTATCACCTGTTCTTCTAATGCTTTGATCTTTGATTGCAACAGAGGAACGTCAATGTAATAACGCTCTAGCCAAGCGTTGCATTGGATACATGATGGTTTCTCGGGCTTTGATAATACAGGCGAGGGTTTGTTTAAGCCAACATGGGTTTCATTGGGTAGCTTGATTCCCGGGTAATCTGGGTTGTTTTTGAGGCACGGGGGTAAGTTAGAGACAAAGTCATAGGGTTTCGTAGAGCACAGGCCATGAGAATAGGGGTACTCTTCAGCTAGGAAACGCTCGATATCGGAGTTTGAGTCCTCACTCAGCACTATGGGCTTTTGGTCGATGTGCTGTTTAGGTTTGTTCCGGGCGAGTCTCGATATCAATCGAACATTTTTCTTCCCTTTACTGTTGACAATAGGATTACCCTTGACTTTCTTACTTACAGGCTTCTTGACGACCTCTGTCTTGTCTTTTGTACACGGGTTGGTTATGATGTTGGGTAGGTCGATGTCAGGGCAAACTGAGGGTTTGAAAAGGGGTAAAAGGATATGGAATGGCACGGGTGGCCCGACCATAGTCTCACTGACCACAACTTTTTCGATTTGAACAGACTTTGGATTAGCAAATCCATTTCTGGATAGAAAGGCTTGCCAATTATCGCCATGAAGGCTCAAATGGTGGACGACGATGAGCTTAATTAAGCCATGATGAAAAAGACTGCTATCAGCCTTCTTGCGCTTGAATCTCTTAGACATCTTGTAAATACTACGCAAGAAGTAATGTGGCATGTTCAAAGGATAACCCATGAAATTCATCAACAACTGGAGGTGATATAGAAAAACCAAGCCATACCGACCTTCACAGGTCACAAATTGTTTAACGATTATCAAAAGGTCGTGCCATCTGGGTTTGAGGGTAGAAATATGCATACCTTTTTCACAGGACACAATCTTTCGTGATATGAATAGCAAAGGCCACGAAACCTCGTCGACTTTGGAGTTTTTAAACCACCTTTCCCTTGTGGCTTCTAGTCCTGTAGTAGAGCTTATGATTTTTTCATTGAGCTCGAGCTGTATGTCTCCGACTTTAGCTCGGAAACCGTCAAAGGTGAGGGCGAATTGTTGGGCAACACAAAGGTTGAAACCCTCCAACCTCTGTATAAACACTAACCAACCATTGTTTTCTAAATCTTTATGGGCATTATCGAATAGCAACAGAGCTTGGCTACCATTCGTCTCTATGCGCACCACCAGTGCCATAGACAGGAGCACACGGTGAGCGGGGTGAGTGGGTAAGGGTTCGAACAGAGTATACACAGGTTCGATAGTTCACAAGCTCACCCAAAAACTAGCAAAGGTGAACCGGGATAGGGGGAAAGCATTAATGACAGAACGTGCGAAGGTGGTGGAGCTATTTTGGCCCATGCAAAACAGTCATTTCCACAGTACAACCGTCGGCACATATAACTATTCAAACCTCAATTTTATATGTTAAAAACCATGCCATTCAAACAATCAACGAAATGTATGATAAGTCGACCAAACATTGCACGAGCAATAGTTTTAGCATAGTCTTTTAAAAATCAAAATAATAAATCGAAATCAACACCAAGGGTTTGACCATAGCAAATATGCATTGTGTGGTATGATTGCGCCAAGGGTCTAACCACAACACCAATGTGTTTTCTTGAAAACAATGTGTCAAGGGAATCGATCAAAGAACATATAAATCAAATCACCAATGCATCACAAATTCGATCAAAAGAACATTATCACAGTCTTGTAAATCGAAGTCATATTAACAAATAAGGATCTTGGAGTCTTGTCAATTGTATAACGATAAATAAATTGGAAACACAATGAACATAGAAACAAGAGTGATCAAAACAATCCATGGATGTTTTAATGTGACTTCGAAAACAAAGTTTTCACGCTTGCAGTCGTGAAAATGAGAACAAGCCCAAGTGGGCAAATGCATATAAAATAATAGTGTCGTTTTATTCGAAGGTTGCGACGAAAATCAAAGTTTGCGAAATTTTGGTGTAGGCAGCTTATAAGGACAGTATAAAAATACGAATTGGCTACCAACAATGGTGACACACTGTTAGAAGCAGTTATCTCTGCCAAAAGAACAAATTCAGATTATGATAATCAGAAAAATTCTGACTCCAAAATAACAACCAGAAAATTGTGTAAACATCATCATTAACCAAATATTCCAGCAATGTTTAAAGGATGGAAACTGATAAAAGTCTTAAGACAAGCGAGCCACGATATTAAAGATAAAATATCCAATACTGTTGACAGAGCCACTGCTGCCAGTAGGCGTCCATAGCCTCAACAAGGTTTCCATTTAACCCACTCTGATATCTGTATCCTGCCAAGAAATTCCAGATCAGAATAACGGACATTTTAAGGTCAAGAGGTTTCATCTTTACGAATTTTCATATACCCGACATTGCTTCGCTGCCAGCAGGCCTGTTCAGTACCCCGACGAAGTTGTCTTGGCGTCATGCATGCATTTACCCGCTGCCAGCAGACCTGTTCAGTATCCCGGTGGGTTTACAAGCACTTCCCACAACTCTTTTGATGATTTTTTTTTAAGATATATAGTCGAACGGGGTGACGCTGAAAATTATGATATTTTAACATATTTTTTCAGACCTCATCAGAATTTTTCAAAACTATCCTTTATTAAGATCCAGAGATGGTTTATTTACAGAACCAACTTTCTAAGGCAGGGAGACATCTTCTGAGTCATTCCCTTAAGGAATAGGGATAGCGAAAAAAGATAATAGATGATCATGACAGGCTTTACTCAGAGATTGAAATCAGTCATCTTCTTTCAAACAACAAACTTTTTGCCAACACAGATGTAAATTTCAGAAGTATACAATTGATGTTTATACAATTTTTAGCAGTCATTTCAGTGAAGGAATTTTCTGTTTTCTTTGTATGAACAGTTTCCAAAATTCAGGTATGTGTATTTCCAAAAACAAAAATTGATAAGCGCAAAGGAGAAATAAAAGCCAAAAAAAGGAAAGAAAAAGAAAGAAAAAGAAAAATATGTACATAATATACAAGGGTTGTCATCAAGCAAAGTATCTTTTCAGGGCTTGGCCATTCACCGGATAGGTGTCAGGCTACCCTTCTAGATTCTGTAATCAGAAAGAGCTGGGACCCAACTTCTCAGCAACTAAAAATGGTCCAAGCCATCAGTTTTGAAATTTCGTGTGCTCTCCCTTTCCCTCATGCGGTTTGTCCCATTTCAAGACGAGGTCACCTACTTTGAAATTCCTATCAGAGGCAGAGTTAGAATCAAACCAGCCTTTGACTACTAGTTGACGCTGATCTAACTTATGTTTAGCTTGGGCTCTTACCTCCTCTAGCTTCATTAAAGCGTTAATTTGGTTTTCCAAAGGGGGACAGTCTTCTTCTTGTATTTTCTGCGATAACTATAGCGAAGGAAGAAGAATGTGTGGTGGCAGAATTGCTTCTCTGCCATAGACGAGAAAAAAGGGAGAGTTACCTACAACAGTTTTTGGTGTTACCCTATCATCCCAAAGCGCATTTAACAGTGCATTGTGCCAATTTTTTTGATTTTCAGCCACCGCTCTCTTGATGATTTTAATCAAGTTCTTATTTGTCGACTCTGCCAATCCATTGCCCTGGGTGTAATAGCTAGTGGAATACTTCAATTTAATTCCTTTTTCCAAAGAGAACTCACTCATCTCAAGAGAGGAAAAGTAGGAAGCGTTATCAAAGAATAAACAGTCAGGGATACCAAAACGAGTAATAATATTCAAATTTAGAAAGACAATTACCTGACTGGTGTTGACGGTCCTTAGCGCGACAGCTTCAGACCACCGGGTAAAGTAATCCGTGGCTGTTATGATAAACTTATGCTGTTGTGAGGATGGCGGGTTGATTGGACCTATAATATCAAGGCCCCACTGTTGAAAAGGAGAGTCTACTGAAACAGGCTGCAAAGGAAAGGCTGGTTTCTGTAACCGCCCTGATGCTTTCTGACAAATAGTACACTTGCGACACAAGGCATGGGCGTCTCTAAAAAGCGTAGGCCAGTAATACCTGGCTCTCAAAACCTTATGGGCAGTAGTATCACCACCAAAATGACCACCAACTTCTCCTGCATGCAATTCTAGCAAGACTTTTTCTGCTTCGTCCTTCTCAAGATAGCGCATCAGTACGCTATCAAAATTTTGATGAAACATAACACCATTAACCAAATGAAAGGAGGCAGACCTTAATCTCAATGCTCTTCTTTTAGTGGGGTCCAGGTGACGGGGGGCTGACCCATGTTCAAGATAGAATTTTATATCGTCATACCACGGACTAACAGAGTTTTGTGCGCAACAGATTGCATTTTGATCGCGCTGTCCTAGATTTGACGTATCTCCTTCTTCTTGCCGTCCTGCTGCTGAATCAGCAACTAACTTGCATAACCCTTGGAATTTCACTATTTGAGTTGGGGTAATTTCTATGTCATACTCCTGCAAGGAGGTGACCCAGTTAGCCCTCTTTTCTCCTAGTTCTTTCTGCACTAACAGGTTCCTGACGACTGGGTAAGGGACAATAACTTTCGTCCTGGATTTCAACAGATAAGACCAGAAGTGCTTGACTTCTTTGAAAACAGCGTAGTCTTGTTGATCTACCGCTGGGTAATTAAGTTCAACACCTTTGAAAGAAGAGCTCATTAAGGCAATGGGTACTTCATTGTTTTCAATGTTCTTTTGAGTTAGGACTGCAGCATAGGAACGATCAGAAGCAAAAGTGTAGAGTGTAAAGTCTTGAGAAAAGTCAGGGCTCATGAGAGAAGGAGCGTCTATTATGGCCTTTTTTATTGCATTAAAAGCTTGATTTTCTAAGGTTCCCCAGTGATATTGGGCATATTTCTTAATTAAATTTTGTAAAGGCCTGACCATTTCGGAGAAACTGGGGACGAATCTCCTCACAAAGTTTATCTAGCCTAAGAAAGACTGCATATACTTTTTGGAAGTAGGAGGGGGAAGTTTTGAGATGACTTGAGTCCTTTCGGGGTCGATAATCATCCCTTTGCTTGACACAATAAATCCTAAGAGTTTACCTTGTTCTAATGCAAATATGGATTTTTTAGGATTCAAGGAAATGCCATATTTACGACATCGCTGTAGAACGACTCTTAAATGAGCTAGATGATCGGTTTTGTTTTTGGAAAATACAGTAACATCATCTAAGTAAACTACGACAGACTGATTGATCAAGACTTGGAAAGCAATGTCCATTGCTCTCTGGAAAGTGGCACCGACATTAATCAATCCAAAGGGCATTTTTCGATAAGCGTAGGTGCCCCATGGAGTGTGAAAGGTAGTTTTAAGTTGGTCTGGAGGAGACATCAGGACTTGGTTGTACCCCAAGAAACCATCCAATAAGGATAGCCTCTCGAAACCAGATACTTGTTGAAGGATCTGTTCCATGAGTGGGACAGGATAGTTGTCTTTATCAGACACTCTGTTAAGGTTTCAGAAATCGACGCATAGTTGGATTTCCCCACTTTTCTTCCAGACAGGGACAAGGTTAGAAACCCATTGAGTGTGCCTAACTAGAAAAATTATCTTAGCATTCAGGAGTTTATTTAATTCTTTTTTGACGGTTGGTTCGAGCTTAGGGTGCATTTTTCTCAATTTTTGTTGAAAGGGTGAGGTTTGGGGTTTCATAGGGATGACGTGTTGTATGATGTTAGGGGCGAAAGTTTTAAGGTCATCATACGTCCATGCAAATACATATTTAAATTATTTAAACAATTTAATAAGTGCAGTTTTTTCTTGTTGAGAACACCCCAACCCTAGATTAATGCATTGCGGATTGTCATTAGTTCCTAAGTTTACTTTTTCATAAGATAACGAGGAACTATTGGTTTTACAGTTGACCAACTTTTTAAATTTATCTTGAAGATTATAAAATTTCTCTAATCTAACTAAAGATTTAGGGATCGAATTTACCATGTCCGATCAAGATTCAGGATTTCTCAGATCTAGTATTACCGTGAAGTCGCGCAAATTGTCGTCGTGAGTGCATTCGTCTATCACTGCGCCTTGAAAGGTTTCTTCCATATGTTGGAAGCTAATAATCTGCTGATCATCGTCGAAGACTCTCCAGTTCGTGATGTTGTCGGGAACGGATGGCCTGAACAATAGTTCGACGGAGAATGCATATGGGGACAAGCCTTCTGCAGGAAAGAGTTTAGAAGCTACGTTAGCTAATAGATCTGCTTCAGAATTATTCAATCTAGGAATAGAATTTATATTGAAAGTAGAAAATTTATTCGTTAAATTCCATACCTCGGATTGGTAGCTTTTAAGATGCGGAGATAGACAATGGATAGAATCTCTTACCTGTCTAACCACGATTTCGGAATTGCCAAAGACAATCAAGTTTTGAATGTTCATATCTAAAGCTTTTATGAGACCTTGCAGTAAAGCCTCATATTCTGCAGTGTTATTAGTACATTCAAATTCTAACCTACATGCAATTAGAGTTTTGTTACCAGTCGGATCGATAATAACGCAGCCTGCACCAACGTCTTCTTTGGACTTTGACCCGTCAAAATAAAGAGACCAAATTTGATTTTTATCGGGTGCATAAGACCATTGTGTGGAAGCTTCTAGCTGCATGTATGCTACAATCTCAGACTGCTGTTCTGGATTGGTGATAGCTGAAGCCTCGGCCATGAAATTGTCGAAAAAGGTATCCATCCCTTGTACTTCGGGCGAATCAGCGGAAAGTGTAAATGGTTCGTTGGGATCGTTCAAATCTGTGACCGTGAACTTAAGGTAGCGTTCATGATTTACCTTGATCTTGTTTGGATTTCCGTTCTCTGGAAGCCACAAGTGAGACCAATCTATCGTGAAATAGCCGTGTAGCTGCTTCGACCAGTCCCTGCTTAAAAATAGACCATACACTTCTAGAATATCTATGACAATAATATCAATGACTTGATGAATCTTGGGGTTAGACGATAATCTTATAAGTACATTTCTTAATTCGCGTACAACTTTAACATTAGTTTGATCAAGTTGGATGATTTTTAAGGTGGATGGTTCAAATTCGACGTTAATATTTTGGCATAAAGACCATGGCATCACATTGGATGACGCTCCTAAGTCTACCATACAATTGTGCACGTTTCTATTAAAGATTCCGAAAGTTGACAAAAATGCAGGTACATTTCTGCGAGTACTAAGGGTAGTAGTTTGTGGCTTTTTACTCGCAGTTTCTAAAGCTACTTTATCTACATTATTTACATTATTTACAAGAAGGATTCCTTTATCCTGAGAATCAGGATTATTCTTAGTGGAAGTCTTCTGAGGAACTTTGTTCTGCACAACCTTACTACTGTTTGAATTACCAATTTTTCCATTCTCTGCGATGTTTTGCAACATTTTTTGTAGCAGAAATGGAAATTTCAATAACTCGTAAACATAAATGTTAGCCCTTAACTTTTTAAGATCTTCAACTAAATCATAATCTAAGTTGGGGTTTACATGACTCTGTTTAGTCTCAGCTGGTTTAGATTGTTTTGGAGGCAAAGTCGTAGTGTTTTCGGAAGAAGGTTTGTTTGCTGTCTTACTCCTGGTGTTATAGGGATGTACTATCTCGAAGTTATCTTGAAAGATGCTATCCGAGAAGTGTCCAAAAATGTATGGAGAAGACTCTTCTTCTTGAATTGTCTCTTGTTCAACTACCTCCTCAGGAATCTCAGAAGGCATCAAGCTATCCTGGGCTTCTAGAATTGTTTGAAGGGCGTATTGCAGACTTTCTAGATTAAGGCCCTCGGTGGTTGGATTAGGTCGGTTGGTGGGAAAAGGCTTCCTGAATGGGGGCTTGTAAGGCCCTTTGCTCGACAGAGCTTCTTCGGTCATGTTTTTTAAATATATAACTTGATTCGACAATTTTTGAATGACTTTAGTTAAGTTTTCTAAATCAGAGCTTTCAGGTTGTGTTTGACTTTGAGTAGGTCTAGGGAGGATTTCGATCTTCTTTTTGGAAGATGAACTAGTTTTTGTTTCGTTGCTAGTAGAGTCTTTAAGACTAAGTATGTATTTTTCAATCTGGCTGGCCTCCTCGAAGGCTTCTAACAACATGGCTTTCTTAGATCGTTTAACCCAAATAGCTATACTTTGATGCAAGGATTTAGTATAGTATGCTATTATGAGATTCTCGACAGGAATGGAATCTGTAGGGATTCAGTTTTTTAGTGTTAATAATATTTGATTAAAGTCTTTAACTTTCTCTTTCGGGTTCATTCTTAAGCTAGAAATATCCATGACTAGGACTTTCGGAGGCTTACCGTCTCCGAACTTTTCCAAAAAGCATGACTCGAACTTTTCCCAGGACACGATGGTATGGGGTTACTGGACAAAGTACCATGTAGATGCATTGCCATCGAAAGTGTAAGGGAAATACCTACAGACTACGTCTTCATGCTCGACATTGCAAAGTCTTATGGCTAACATAAATTTTTTAATGTGATCTTCAACAATCTGTTTAGAGTCAGGGTCAAACTTGGGAAGCCACTTCTCTGGATGTTTGGGTAAGGGATGCTGTGCTCCAGGTACAGCTACTGCATCCTGGTCAAGCCAAGGTCTGGCAAGGTTGTTCTTGTTGGCCATTGGTGTAGTCGGTGTGGAAGGCTGAGAAGGGGAATTACCTTCGTCAGAAGAATATCCTCCAGAAGAAGAAGGAGATGATGGAGGTGGTGAGGGAGGTATTCCAGATCCTCCTACAGCAGGAGTGAGGATTGGATCTGTAGGGTTCACAATGAGATTAGTGCCTTCGAGTTTCTCTTTGATATCAGAGAAATTTAAAGGTTGGTTCAAAGGTCGATTTGGTTGCCTCAAACGGGCTAAGGCACTATGAGTTCTTATGAGAGATTGGCGGACAATCTCTTGTATGTCACCACCTGTAGGATTTGGGGTTGCTGGCTCAACTGTGATCCGTGGATCGTCATTTGATGTGGTTGCTGTTTGAGGGGTAATGTTGTCATTCAAATGACTTCTTGTCACTATAGGTGAGCGATTAGTTGGTGGAGGATTCTTATGACCAACTCGTGCCATTAATAAATTTCAGGCCCTCCTTCTAGCACCATTTGTTGACGGGCGAAAATGAACGCTCGCCAACTGGAAGAGTGGATCTGGTCCGGGGTTGTCTAAATAACCCAAGCCGTTTGGGATAACCCACCCTGACGGGTTTAGCGGCACCGTTAGCCGATCTAAGTCCTAGGAAAACAAATGAAAATTACACTAAGGAACTAATCTAAATAAAAACAATAATTAAAGCAAACTAAATAACAAATCTAAACTATTAATTTATACAGTTTACTATCTAATACTATAATAACTCTATGAAATTTAACATTCAACTATCAACAGAATCAAATCTTAATCACAAATGTACAATATTTATAAATTACAGATTTAGAAGAAAACCTGCAAAAATCAATTGTAAACTGTCCTAAGACAACGAAACTGTTGTTTTTTTATTTTTATAATTTTATGAAAAAGAAATAGAATAAAAACTAACTATCTAAGCTAAGAAACTAAAATAATAACTCTAACTACAAATCTAAACTATACATTATATCCATCTAAACTACTTATATTATGCTAACAAATTATCTATCAAATAATAAATAATAAACTGACTTGAAGTAACGCTTCAGGTTTTGTCCTGTATGCAATAGTTGTTTTAGCTGTTTGGAGGGAGAAAACCCGCACCAGATTATCCACAAGCTTCTCGTAAATGGAAAAACGCTGTGCTCTTCAAATAAAAATGACAGGACAAACAAGACATAAAAAATTACAACAATCTTATGATCTACAAACCATCACAATTAGATAAATTTGTGTGCAACAATTTGTACAAAACAATTCAATCAATGAAAAAGATAAATCTGTATTCGTTAAATTGAAATAGAGTAATTGCTGTATTTTAAATAAGAGAGATCAGATATGGATAACATATTAAATCAAATCACATCAACATGCAATAAATTACGATAGCTAAAGTAGTCTATAATCGACTGCAAACTGATATGAATAAAACTTGAAACAAAAGTTTGATATATTGAAAGCGAAAGATGTTACAAGACATTAGCTTTCATCCCAGTATGTATCACAAATCCATAAGCTGGCTCTCTCCATCGTGAAGATGTTCATATTACAAAAAAATGACAAGTATTTAAAGACTTCCCACAGGGTAAAACATCCCTGTGGGAATTATCAAAACAATTTACACAAATCTGGGGATAATATCCCAAGTTTCTAACTCAAGCTAACAACCTAAAACAAAATCATATCGAAAGTATCTCCTAAAATGCTACAACATGCCACATTCATCATTGTAATTCGTATGTACCTGAAAGAAGACAAAAATAGACAAGTTTAGAGGATATTTTATTGATAAAATCATCAAAAATCTAATTTTAAGACTAGCTACAGAATCTTGTGATTCTGTAGCTGGTCTAAATTGAACACATAATCGTTTCAAAGGTAATTCAAACCTTAAAGAATTATATTCGACTCATTCAACCAAATATTTAATCACTAATTCCAAACAGAGCGAATCAAACCAAAACTTGTATGCAAATTGAAACAAATGAAATCGTAATTGAATTAATCAATTGATAACAAGATATGTGGGATTTGTCAAACATTTGTTATTGCCAATTGGGAGCAGACATAATCGATTAACAGTTGGGGAACCAATGAAATCATTACTTGCATCAATTTCAGAACGAACTATTAGCCGAGTTTTTCATACGAATTCAACAGAGACAAAATATGTCGATCTGAGCTTGACAAAATCGTTTTTTGAAAATCAAAACCAACAGAGCAACATCAAATCTATTTTCGATACCAATCCAACTCATACAATCAATCGTGCTCACTAAAAACACGCAACAATAGTTTGCAAATCAAATCAAAAAAGAACGAATCGAAATAGTTTGGGGCCGACACAATCGAAATGCAGAATCGTATCAATCAACACAGCTAAATGATCTTTAGCAAATAGATTTTTGCACAGGTCGAATGTAATCAAAATCCAAACGAGAATATTGATTCAATACATAACAGAGTCGTTTCTATTAGATTGAAGTCAACAGGGTTGTTTTGAGTCTATTAGAACCAAGGGAAACTAATCGAAATCAAATCCAATCGATTATCCTGAATCATACGAACATAATTGATTAAAAAACAAGCCAAAAATAATCAAAAGGAATCGATGGATTATACTAAGTTGGGCACGACCAAATCACATAACCAAATCATATCTACTTTTAATTTTAGCAAAATGAATCTATCGTACAGGATCCACAACAAAATCGTCTAAACTATAACAAAATCATTTCAAATGTATTAAAAAAAACATAGGTAATTTGAAAGCAAAAACCAATCTGTTATATCAATTCAAACAAACTTAAAAAGTGAATTTCATATGGAAATTCATACCTGGATAATCATAAAACAACTCGGTCATGATAGTTTGGAATTGACAAAGGTTGTTGCTGCTTCGACATTCCTGAAGACAATCGAACCGGTGGTTTTTTTGTTTCTTTTCACTGGCTTGTAACCTGTGGTTCTCCTTCACCAACACTGTCACCTGTTCTTCTAATGCTTTGATCTTTGATTGCAACAGGGGAACGTCAATGTAATAACACTCTAGCCAAGCGTTGCATTGGATACATGATGGTTGCTCGGGCTTTGATAACACAGGCGAGGGTTTGTTTAAGCCAACAGGGGTTTCATTGGGTAGCTTGATTCCCGGGTAATTTGGGTTGTTTTTGAGGCACGGGGGTAAGTTAGAGACAAAGTCATAGGGTTTTGTAGAGCACAAGCCATGAGAATAGGGGTACTCTTCAGCTAGGAAACGCTCAATATCAGAGTTCGAGTCCTCACTCAGTACTATGGGCTTTTGGTCAATGTGCTGTTTAGGTTTGTTCCGAGCGAGTCTCGATATCAATCGAGCATTTTTCTTCCCTTTACTATTGACAGTAGGATTACCCTTGACTTTCTTACTCACAGGCTTCTTGACGGCCTCTGTCTTGTCTTTTGTACATGGGTTGGTTATGATGTCAGGTAGGTCGATGTCAGGGAAAATCGAGGGTTTGAAAAGGGGTAAAAGGATATGGAATGGCACGGGTGGCCCGACCATAGTATCACTGACCACATCTTTGTCGATTTGAATAGACTCCAGATTAGCAAAGCCATTTTTGGATAGAAAGGATTTCCAATTATCGCCACGAAGGCTCAAATGGTGGATGACGATGAGCTTAATCAAGCCGTGATGAAAAAGGCTGCTATCAGCCTTCTCGCGCTTGAATCTCTTAGACATCTTGTAAACACCACGCAAGAAGTAATGTGGCATGTTCAAAGGATAACCCATGAAATTCATCAACAACCGGAGGTGATACATAAAAACCAAGCCATACTGACCTTCACAGGTCACAAACTATTTAACGATTATCAAAAGGTCGTGCCACTTGGGTTTGAGGGTAGAAATAGGCATACCTTTATCACAAGATGCAACCTTTCATGATACGAATAGCAAAGGCCATGACACCTCGTCGACTTTGGAGTTTTTAAACCACCTTTCCCCTATGGCTTCTAGTCCTGTACCAAAGCTTATGATTTTTTAATTGATCTCAAGCTGTATGTCTATGAATTTAGCTCGAAAATCATTAAAGGTGAGGGCGAATTGTTGGGAAACACAAAGGTTGAAACCCTCTAACCTCTGTATAAACACCAGCCAACCACTGTTTTCTAAATCTTTACGGGCATTATCGAATAGCAATAGAGCTTGGCTACCATTCGGCTCTATGCGCACCACCGGTGCCATAGACAGGAGCACAGGGTGAGTAGGGTGAGTGGGTAAGGGTTCGAACAGAGTATACACATGTTCGATAGCTCACAGGCTCACCCGAAAACTAGCAAAGGTGAACCGGGATAGGGGGGAAGCATTAATGACAGAACGTGCGAAGGTGGTAGAGCTATTTTGGCCCATGCAAAACAGTCATTTCCATAGTACAACCATCGGCGCATATAACTATTCAAACCTCAATTTCATATGTTAAAAACCATGCCATTCAAACAATCAACGAAATGTATGATAAGTCGACCAAACATTGCGCGAGCAATAGTTTTAGCATAGTCTTTTAAAAATCAAAATAATAAATCGAAATCAACACCAAGGGTTCGACCATAGCAAATATGCGTTGTGTGGTATGATTGCACCAAGGGTCTAACCACAACACCAATGTATTTTCTTGAAACCAATGTGTCAAGGGAATCAAGCAAAGAACATATAAATCAAATCACCAATGCATCACAAATTCGATCAAAAGAACATTATCATAGTCTTGTAAATCAAAGTCATATTAACAAATAAGGATCTTGGAGTCTTGTCAATTGTATAACGATAAATAAATTGGAAACGCAATGAAAATAGAAACAAGAGTGACCAAAAAAATCAAGGGATGTTTTAATGTGACTTCGAAAACAAAGTTTTCACACTTGCAGTCGTGAAAACGAGAACAAGGCCAAGTGGGCAAACGCATATAAAATAATAGTGTCGTTTTATTCGAAGGTTGCAACGAAAATCAAAGTTTGCGAAATTTTGGTGTAGGCAGCTTATAAGGACAGTATAAAAATACAAATTGGCTGCCAACACACCCTCAGAATGATGGACAATCAGAAAGGGTAAAACTAGTACTATAGGACATGTTAAGGATTCCTTTGATGCGTCAACCCAAGAAGTGGGAAAACTACCTACCACTGTTAGAATTTGCTTATAACAATGGCTATCATGAGTCATTGAAGATGAGCCCTTTTGAGTCTCTCTATGGTAGACAATGCAACATCCCAATCAGATGGAATAACCCACTAGATAGAATAACACTTGGACTAGGCCTACTAAAAGGAATGGAACAATAGGTAGTTCGAATCAAATAAAATATGAAGATAGCTCATGACAGGAAGAAGAGCTATGCAGACAAAAATGGGACTCCTAGGGAGTTCAAAGTGGGGGATCATGTGTATCTCCAAATTAGACCAAGAATAAGTTCCTTGAGAATGGGAACTTATGCCAAGATGGCACATTGGTTTTGTGGACCCTTTGAAATTTTGGATAGAGTGGGACCTGTCGCATATAAACTAGCACTTCCTCCCACCATGAAAGCACATAATATTTTCCATGTTTCATTATTGAAGAAATATGTACATGATTATAATCATATAATTGAATATTCCATGATCCAAGTGGAACCAAGGGAGAATTCCTACCAGAACCCTAATGCATACTAGACAAGAAGGAAATCCCACTCGGGAACAAAATTGTTGCACAGGTCAAGGTGCAATGGAACACTTTGGTCTAGATGAAGCTACATGGGAATTGGGGGATGCCATGAAACATGCATACCCAATTTTGTTTGTTGTTTGAAATAAAGACCAAAATAACAGGTAGAACCCCGAGGATGATGTTCCTTTAAGGCGGAGGGGATTGTAATACCCCTATCCCCCCCACCTTGTAAATATAATTATGCTCAGATAAAAATACTAAGGACAAACCCGTCATGATAATTTTGGAAAGAGGTGGTTAGTATGGATCATGATGCATGAGAGGGGATGGTAAAGGGGGACCAGTGATGGTTAAGATGACCCCTTCCAGACCAGTACGCTACTGAATATAAATTTCTCAGACCCAAAAAAATCTTCTAGCTCAAAATTTTAATTACCAGTTAGGCTGGTAGTTGGGAAGTCTTCCTCAAGAGTAAATGAGGAGATGGGTAGAGTACCCATTTGGATACTTCCCTATCTGACCCAAGAAATATTGCTGGGTGAAAAGGTAAGAAAAACATAAGGAAAAATGGTGGGCAAAGGGCAAAAGATGCACACGAATGGGTCTGAGGACCATTTATAAAGAAGAAGAGAATGTGAGGCTCTTTTGTTCTAGGGAGAACTGAGAAAATGAGTTGTTATGGGTACATGAGTGACTGGACAATGTTTTCTAATCAATATAATAAACATATTTGTAGTGATTGAGTGAGAAATCATAACAAGATCCCTTGCTTGGTGGATAGAAAACAAAACTTCCAGGTTCCTGTGGGAAAAGGGGAGTAACCTTCGTCCCTTGCTATTGTTGAGAAGAAAAATAAGAACCTCTCTCTCATGGAATCATGATCTAGCTAGGGGGTGGCCAGTGGAGGAATACTCCAAGAGAAATTGTGCCCATGGTTGGGTGGAAAAGAACACACCTTTCAACAATTGCCAACTAATTCCAAAATTCAGATAAGTGTGACTCTGAGTCTTATATTATCTTGACTGTTTTGTTGTAATATGTATTGTATTGAGATATATGATGGCATAATATTTTATCTTATTTAATTGGTAGAATTTGTGACTCTGATGGCCTAGCGGCCTGATAAAATTTGAAGTAAAACTTGAATATCTTGTTTTGTAAATGGTTTTCTACCTACCTTTGTTGAGAAAAGGAGAACTGTTAGTAATGGATTTCAAATGAATTTGGGGGAATAAGACTTTGACCTCTGCAATGGTTGGAAAATCCTTAATGGATTTCCCAAGGATCAATTTCACAAATATAGAGTTGGGACAGACTCTACAGGATTGCTCAAGTCATGTCGATCCCTCAAATTACCTTTTTTCTTGTCATAGATTCAAGCTCTATATATGAAATTCACTTCATTCAAACTGTTTTCTTTTCCAAGTGACCTTAGGCTCGAGTCCATAGACTTAACAAAACCTTGGCTAAGATTTAAGAGTGTATCCCTCTAGGGATTTTCAAAGTCCCATATGACTAGGACCCTGGAACCCTTCGCTACGCTGAAAAGGAGCTAAGCCTTCTAGGCTTCAGGACTTTGTAGGTCCGAGGTTTCAGTATTTTTGAACCTCACAACACTCAAATTTGCCGAAGGAAACCTGCTAACATGGTTACCAAATGGATTTACCGATAACTGGCGGTTTTTTTATCCATTATCATGGAATCCGCCTTCTCGTTAAACCCTGACCAACTCCTCAGTGACGAGGATATTCTACACCATTGATCGTGATCATAGATCAATGGTATAATCTTCGTTGTCATTCTCTTATGGATCGACGACAGATATTATACTCAAAATACCTACCTCATCGAGTGACTGGTGGGAATTCACTACTTTGTGAATTCTCGACTCATATGATCCCGAAGTCCTTCAACCTCTCCAGAGTATTACACGTCGAGGGGGTCACGAAGTAGTGAAGACAAAATGTTGTTGGTCAATACTCTTGCTTATTCTATCCTTCCACAGTTCCAGATCAAACGACCAAAAAGGATCCTGAAGGATATTAGATCGACGATCCGTGTGACTTCCAGACTTCGGTCTTCAGGATTTCGAGAGCGTGGGGTAGAGAAAATCTAGGCTATGCCTCAAAGGTCAGAGTATAGAGTAAATAGTTCTGGAGCTTCGAAACTTTGGGAAAATATGAGGGATAAAGGATATGTTAAATGTTGAAGTGCCGAAGCACCAAAGTTCCTTTGTTGAAGTGTCCAACTCCAATAGGACGGGTGTTATAAGCAAAATCTGTCCGTAGGGATGGATCTGACCTATCCGGCTGTGAAGCCGGTTACAACCCCTTTGGTAGCTCGGCATGAGGCAGAGGCTACCCGCACCTCAAGTGGTCCTTCGTCTGAGGCGGTAAAGAAGGGGAAGAAGAAAGGTGAAAGGCTTACAAGAAGTCCTTCTCAGGACC
>JASDQU010739214.1:98237-124996 GCA_032191745.1 Picea mariana | reverse complement strand
GTCACCTGCCATGTCACTGTCGTACAACCACGTGTCGTTCCACATCAGCATTCGTACTGCCTAGTCACCTGCCACATCAACATCGTATTGCCCAGTCACCCTGCCACATCAACATCTATACTGCCCAATCACCCTGCCACATCAACATCCGTATAACCACCTATCATCTATACTTTCATGTTTCGTCCTATCATTGGGCCACGTCACATATGGACTGCCACATGTCACGTCTGTATAGTTCCACATCTCATTTCCATACTGATCCAACTCATCCTAAAAATGCCAAAATTGAGTGACATGTGTCACCTCCTCATGATGCCATGTGTCCCTAATGATGTCATCATGACATCACCTATCGTACTGTTGATGTTAGCAGTACAACCTGTTGACTTTGACCAGTTGACTTTTTTTGCATGTTTGAGAAATCGATCAGAACGTGATGAATTTCGCATACGGTGTCCATTTTTGGAAAAAAATATATGGCCGGAATCGACACGACGAGCCCGACGCAATGGCACTAGTTTCTTCTGATTCTATGAACTTTGATTTTTAGGCCTTCCTGGATCCATTTTGGATCATCCACATACTTCAACAATTCAAAGAATCTCTTCTCATATTCAACCATTGTCATGCTTCCCAACTTGAGTTCAAACAACTTCATCTTCCTATCATAATAATGCTCAGACAAATATTTCTCTTGGAAATTTCCTTTGAAATTCCTCCATGAGATATTTTTCTCATCAAGGTGCTTGGATTGCTTAAGATTATCCCATCGCAAGGTTTCCTTTCCTTTCAAGTGGTAGGTTACAATTCTAGATTCTACCCTTGAGGGGTAATCATGCAACTATAAATATTTCTTCATTTCCAATAGCCAGGCCTCAACCTCTTCTCCTTTCATGCACTCACCATTGAAATTTGGTGGCTTGATTTTCCTGAGTTCACCTTACAAGATGTATGCCTCATTCCTTCTTCTCTTCCTCTAAGCATGAGACATGCTTGGGTTTCTCCCTAGCCCTAAACTTACATGATTTCTTCTAGTGTATTTCCTTGAAGAATGATGGTGTCTTCTCATGCTTCTTAATTGCCTATCATTCCCATGATCATCCTTTGTGCTATGGGACCTGGATTTTTGTCACTTGTCTAGCACTAGTTGCTTGCTTTGTGCTAGAGTATTTGTTAACTTTTTTATGAAGCATATTCAAACTCTAAAGTATCTCTGCCTAATCCTTCATAATCCTTTCATTATCATCCCTATAGTTCTGCACTTCTCTATGCAGGTTTCTCATAGTTATAGGCTTTTGTTTGCCTCTTCTTCCATTTGAATCTGTCTTAGCATTTCCCATGTTGACATGAATACCTCCGATCTCCTCCTCATGGATGTATGATTCCTCAACATCTTCCATAAATCCAGTCTTCATATAAGAACCAAGGTTATTTTTTTGTACCTCTAATTTAATAAGAAATGTGCATGTAATAATTATTGTCAGAACATGCATAACATAAAACATTTCATCAATTAAAATTACATGTTATTCTTCATCCCAATTTATGAAGGGCACATTGCACTAAGTCAAAATATGATTTCTTAGACACATTCCTCTTTGAAATAGCTCTCCATTGTTGTACGCATGACTCATTATGAGTTCTTAGTGAAAAATTATAACATCCACAGGCTACAATTTCCACTCACTTACTGCTGCAACATTTACTTTATCACTTTTTGAGAAAATTTTAGCATCCAATTCAAAATTCTGGGTGGATAGATGTATTTTCCTCCTCAAGACCCTTCTAGCGACTATTCATTTCTGAGTATGAAGGTTTCCATAGTTAGTCATAATAGTAGTAAATTTTTTGGATAAGAACTATGTATGGAGTTTCTAAAATGTACTAAACCTCATACACAATTCTTATCCATAAAATTTACTATAACTATTTGTTTGCTCAAATCTAAGCTCTGAGATGAAAGTTATGGTTCGAAGAAATTTACATTACTTTTCCCATTTTATACATGTATGCCACATGTGTCTTATTTCTCTTCCTGTACAGTTTTACATTCCCAAATTCCAAATCTAGCTCCATGGTTGTCTTCTATGGTTCATAAGCTCTCCATAGACTACTCTTGTGCCTCAAATGGACTTCTAGGTAAAGAGTTATGCCCTTTAGAAGTAAATTAGTGTTGAAATTTTACCTTAATTGTTTCAGCTATAACTTTCTCATACTAGCTATGTTTTGTGCCTAAAGTAGCTTGTTGGAAAGATATCTCAAATTTATTTTATTTAGGATGACATTGTAACAAAGGTACACTTTGTTCTTGTGGATTTTGATTGCCTAAAAACATTGTTTAGGGCCTCAAAATTGCCTCGCAAGTTCATGACTTTCAAAAACTAGAAAATTTCGTACAAATTTAACTATTTTACTATTATAATAACCTTTGAATCTGAGTCGTTGATCTCAAATTGGGTGAAATATCAATCATTTATTTGAATTCTATTGATGATCAACAATTTCCTTTGAAAKCTCACAACACTTTTCCAAAACTGTCAACCCAATTGTTGATCATCGACCCTTTCCTTTGACAACCGATTGTAACACATCACTAATCCGACTAACCTGAMTATCGACCATCGACTGTCGATGATTTTTGTTGGTGGATGAAACTCTTTATCAATTCGACTGACCTGATCATCAACCATCAGCCATTCCTGTTAGTATACAAAAACATTTCTTCAATTCGGTCGACCCGACTATCAACTATCAACCATTTCTTGGCTGATGTTAGGTAGCTAGAGAGGTAGTTGGGGGGCGGGGGGGGGGGGCACCGAGGGCCCATAATGATAATAATGGAGGCCATTCAATGTAAGGTGGACTAGGTCCACTACAGTATTAAATAAGGAGTGCATTCCTTCCATAAGGAATAATATATGGTGTTACCCTACCTCAAGGGTTTTCTCTATTTCTTGTGTTCAGTGTTTTGGTGAATGGTTTGGTTTATTATTGTTGATATTTTTGGTTATTTATAAAGTATATTTGCAGATTTATTCGGGTACTTCACAAGTGGTATCAGAGCACTTTCCTTGGCAAGAAGTGTAGATTTTTTTTTATTTTTTATTTTTTTTATTTTTTTCAGATTTTTTTTTTTCGGAGAAGAAAAAGAGGGCCATGAAATCCTAGACTATTTTTGTATATTTATGTGCAAAATTTTCAAAACAAGGTTATATATTTGAGTTCCTCTCATAAAAACACCAAAGTTAAAAAAAACACTATCTAAAACAGAGTCTGGGAAGTCAAGTTATTTGAATTTTAAAATCTGTAATTTTTTTCATGGTTTTTCCATGGACGACAGCGTGATTATTTATTTATTTATTTATGTAGCACTTGGAGGCAGAAAGTGATAAAACAAATTACATATCTGAGTTCCTCTTTCAAAAATAGTTGATTTAAAAAAAAATCATCTCAATCGGAGCTCTGGAAGTGAAGATATCGCTGATTTAAAATCAATGATTTTGGGGGGTTTTTGTGATGACGACGGGACTGCAAAGTACATAACTTTTCACAGTGTCCTCAGATTTCTACAAGATCAGTGCCATTGGATAGATAATTTTGATATATTTATTTTGGTACATTATATGTGGTGTTTGCAATGGATATTATATTTATCATGGAACTTTCACATAAGTTTTCCTCCCTCAAGGGCATTCTATAGAATGTTGAAGCCATTGGGCGACATCTTCACAAGGGGAAACAAATTATTAGTGCTAATTGTAAAAATGTTCAAAGTTCATTGGATAGCATACAAGAGAGATATCTTATGATGGACATCAGGGATGCTTATAATCAAGAATTCTATTCTTTGTATGATTTTGAGGTTGATTGTGATGAACCTACTTCACCTTATGTAGAGCACATTATGGAGAGAAGTCCAGAGCCTTCTATGAATACTATTTTTCAGTATTCTCCAATACTAGTGTGTTAGTCAGATGCTTTTTTGGATATGGAGGGATCTACATATTTGGATCCCCATGATCAATGTAGATCTTTGGAGCATCATTTTCAGCCGATTCTTGAGTTCGGATATCTTCCGCGTGGAGTTCACATGAGCACTTCGACATGGGACCCTAGTTTACAATGGAAGTTGGAATACTTTAGCATGTTGGATTTTATTTCTCCATGGGACCTTGATTCTCTAGTCTATTTCAGCACTATGGTCCACACTTATCTATGGGACCTTGGTATATGGTTGTACATCAAGCGTTGAGGACAACACTTTCATAAGGGGGGTGGAATGTTAGGTAGTTAGAGAGGTAGTGGGGGGGGCCAAAGGGCCCATAGTGATAATAGTGGAGACCATTCAATGTAAGGTGGACTAGGTCCACTATAGTTTTAAATAAGGCCCACTATGGTAGTTAGATATAATAAATGTAAGAGGACTTACTAGAAGGTTATACTTCTAGAAGGTTTCTCCTCTAGAATGTTCTTAGGTGGTTAGTAGCACTATAGAAAGGGGTTCAAACAATGTGACGGGACATGAAGAAAAGTATTGTATTGTGAGTTGTAGCTCAATAGGAGGATGCCCCCTTGAAGAGGCAAGTGAACATGAGAGGATCCCTTCCATAATAGGATCCATTGTATGGTGTTTCCCTACTCTAAGGGTTTGATAGTAATAAAATATATTTTTCATATTGTTCTTCTATATCTATTGTGGTGCTTTTGTATTCAGTCTTTGGTACTTAACATCTGACATGACAACTATGTTGATGTGGCATGATACATAGATGATGACATGACATGACACATCATCCTGAAGTGACAACTTGGCGGGCGTAGCATGACATGTGGATGGTCACATGGAATAACACATCATCCTTCTCTTTCTTCATCGTCCATTGCAAACTTCTATCAGATGAACCAAACACCTCGTTGAATTGGTCGACCCCTGCCCATCGGTCATTAACACTTTATTTTCCTTGATCAACACGCTTTGATAAAACAATCGACCCGACTATCGATCATCGAAAATTTTTCGTTTGAAAAACAAAACACTTCGCCAAATCGGTCAACCCAACCATCGATTGTCAACGATTTCTATTGGCAACTAAAAAACTCCGCCCAATTGATCAACCCGACCAATGGCCATCGACAAATCCTCTTGGATAACTCCAACACTTTGAAATTTTTTGACCAAAACCGCAATAAATTTGGACCATTGATCTCCAAGCCAAGATGATCTTGACTGTTAACCGGCTCCCTTTTTCCAACCTCAGAAAACTGATCCAGACTGTCGATCTACTCCACTTTGCAAACCTTCGAAAATGAATCACGATCATTGATATAATTCACCTTCCAAAAAACCAAAAACCCTATAAGTTTTTGAATATATCACAATGAATTGGGATATTGATCTCGAAATCATACGTAATCTCAGCCATCGATTCACCAAACTTCGCCCAGCTCTACAATGACCATTAAAACACGAAGTTTTACCTTCCAATTCAATTTTAAGTCTGCAACTCTATAGATTAACTCCATTTAATCTCTCCTTGATGGATACAAGGAAAATCTGACCTAAATTTGCTCACGAATTTGAGGATTTCACTCTCATTTCTACCATTTCCCCCCAAATTCTCACAAACTGAAATTTGTAACAATGAATTTCTATAATTCACTCTAGTTCTTAGCCCATATGGGTCCAATGTTTGAACCATAACCTCTGATACCATAATGTAACATTCCCTAGCCCGCTCGGGGTCCATTACGTGCAGAATACTCATAAAAAATATTTTTTTTGATAACTAATTTCTTGTATCTTATCAACTACAAATTACAGAAAGATTTAGCTATTATCTTATACCATTTAGTAAATGCATATACAACATTTTAAACAATCATGAATGCATCTAATAACTCACACATGAGCATGTAAAATTGTTCTTATACATAGAGTTAAAGCACAACAATTAAACACATAAAATAACTCAAAAAACAGATAAAACACTTATATTTTAATTCAATTGTGCAACTAGCTGCTTGGGACAGACGTTCCACCCAATGATAGAGTTTTTGTTCCAAATCTCAACAACAAGTCACCCCTGAGCTGGGGATATAAATCCACAAAAGAGGGTGGTCTCTCATTGTCCACTCATAGCTCAGAAAACTCACAACCCGCTGGTATTCTCCTAGAACTATCTCGATTTTCCACTAGACCTACCCAACCCAAGGAATGTACCCCTTCACTCATCATAGTCCCTTGAGCATCCCATTCATTTATCATGGTCTCTATGGCACATGTAACTAGGAATATTTTTGTTGTGAACTCAAGGGAACTCACTACTAGGAAAACTACCAACAAACAACAACAAACACTTTTTGTTATAGTGCAAATCACACAGGATTTCACTCTTCATGCCTAACAATCTAGCTCTTCAATATTCAAATCCAAAATGTTCCAAAAATGCTCCAACATGCTCCACAATTCACCCTCCATGGTTGCTCTAGCTCCAAGCTCTTTTTTTCTTCTCTCTTCTTGTTGTTCATGCCAAAAAATGAATGTCTAAAATGATTGCCCCTTCCCATACGAATTTCCTTTATTTTTTATTGCTTTCTTGACTTGCACACTTCCCCAAGTTAATTGTACTCAACCCCCATGCTCCCAATAACTATAGGATGTGACTTCTGTTAAAATATTCGATGTGCTCATTTTAACCATAGATAATATCATTATTTTCACCCAACCATAGGCACATAACACCCCCGAGCACCTTAACCTTTTCTAGATAGAATGATTCTAGAAATCCACACTACAACCAACAGATAAACCCTAGTTTCAGTAGTATCATGAAATGGAATAGGAAAACACCATCCAACTGCAGCAACAACACAAGATAAGAAGAGCGCACCTTCTCGAAGGGTAGGGCACAAGAGAGAGAGTCTCCACAACCATAGAACAAGAAAAATACTCAATTGCAGCAGTTGCAGTTACACTTCTTCCCCAAATTTTCACCTTTAAGAAATCCACCAATATACTCCAAGATGTCACCAAGAATACCACAAAGATATACTAGAACGTAGGGCACATATCTTAGGCTAGATAGTGCTAGAGAGAGAGACCTAGAAACACCCCAAAAGATGCACCTTCCTTTCTTGCAACTGCAGCTCCAAACTTGCGCTATACTTTACTAAGAGAGTGAGTGCAGTGAGTATGTACAAATGAGCTCAAGCGCCTCCTATTTATATTGGTTCTTGTCACCTGTCTAGGATGACTTTTCCTTCTAGAAGCTAATACTTTAATATTAATTATTTTACTGAGCCGACTTGTCTTCTAGGTTTTTTACACATTCGTTTAGGATTTCTTTGGCTTCCAGAATATTCTATTCTAGTCAAAGGTTACACATGGAGGTTAATACTTCCTTCAACTACCATAATATCAACACTACCTCCTAGCTAGGGAGGTATTAATTGTAATTTTGTCAAAAACATCCATCCATTTCACATGGTTTGGGAAAGGCTCACATAGTCTCATAGAACATTCTACAGGTAGCATCATCATAGCCACACAGGCTATCTCATGATCACATAGATCAAGTCACCAGCATCATCATCACTATAAGTATCATCTAGTAGCATCCTGGAATCAAAATATATCATCATATACATCATCTCTCGAGGCCATACTCCATATGAGAAATCGGGTATGATGTTGAATAAGTCATGGGCTGGACTTAGCACATTCAAAAAAGTGTCCAGCATAAGTCACTCACTCAACAGAGTGATATAGGGACAATTCTTCCTATCCTGGTCACTTCCTGTGACACATGAAGAGTGACTGTCCCAACATATGTTGAAAACCACACCATGGGATACAAGGACCATTCTTCCCACTCTGGTTACTACTGTGAACTTAGGAAGAATGACTATCCTGGACCATTTCCCCCCCACTGACCACTACTATGAACTCAAGGAAAATGTTTGTCCTGTATTAATCTTCCCACTCTGGTCACTACTGTAAACTCAGGAAGATGGACCATTCTACCTATCTGGGAAAATACCTAGGAGAATAGTTGTCCTAGACCATTCTACCTATCCAGGCAATGCCCCAGGAGAACAATTTTCCATGGTACATCAACAATATGTTCTTCCTAGACCATTCTCCACCTGGATAATGTTTTTCCACTAGAATATTGACTATCCATGATGCCATATATCAACATTCCCTCCCAACTGAGGAATCCATCTTATCCTTTTCAACCAAAGGAGGGTTCTCCATAAGTTCCATCTTGTCCTTCAAGTATGCAAAATTTATCTTGGACAAAGGTTTTGTCAAAATATCTGTTGTCTACATATCGATGGAGATGTACTGGAGAATCACTTCTCCATTCTGGACTTTATCACAGAAAAAATAATACTTTATATCAATGTGATTCGACCTGTCATGGAACACGAGGTTCTCTGAAAGATTCACACAACTCTGATTATCACAATATATCACAGTTGAATCCAACACATGATCAAATAGTCTAGAAATCAACTTACAAAGCCATGCTTCTTTCATACAAGCATCACAAGTTGCAATATACTCTGCTTCTGTAGTGCTAAGTGCAACAGACTTATGTTTCCTGCTAGCCCATGATATCATAATAGATCCCAAACTGAAACATATACCAGAAGTACTATTTATGTCATTTTCACTTCCTTCCCAATCTGAATCACTAAATCCATGCAGTTGTATGTCACTCCTTGAGTCATATCTCAAACCATAATTTAGTGTCCCATGAATATATCTCAAAATTTTCTTTGCAACTATCCAATGCTCATGTCTAGGCTCCACCTGGAACTGGCTCAACATGTTCACAACAAAGCAAATGTCGGGTCAGGTATTAACCAAATACATCAATGATCCAATCAACTGCAGGTATATGGACAAGTCTATTGGGTCAGAATAAAAGTCTCTCATCTTCTTCAGATCTATCACCATGGGAGTTTCCATGGATTTACAATCCATCATCCCAAACTTCTGAAGGATCTTTAAAACATACTTCCCTTGCCCCGGGAAGATTTCACCATGAGTTTTCCATACTTATAGTCCCAAATAATAATGCATGAGACCAAKATCCTTCATATCGAATTTAGAGGCTAAATCCYTCTTAAATTGAATAATTAGAGGCTCTACACCTGTCAGAAACAAATCATTAACATATAGTAGCAGGATCAGATGTACATCATAACACAACCTTGTAATAAAGGTTTGGATCAACATGTCTYTTGGGAAATCCAATTCTCGTCAAGTAACTTTCAATTCATGCATACCAAGCTCTTGGAGCTTTCATGATTCCATAAAAGGTCTTATTTAATATGCATACATGGGTTTCTCTTGGGTGTACCTAAAAACCTTGAGGTTTCTCTATATATACTTCTTCCTCAATTAATCCATTRAGAAAAATGGTCTTTACATCCATCTGATGTAAAATCCAACCCATGGATGTTGCAAGAGATATGATGTCTCTAATAGAGGTGTATCTAGAAACTGGGGAAAAAKTCTCATCATAGTATTCTCCCTCCTATTGGGATAACCATCTAGCCACAAATCTTGCCTTGTATTTATCGATACTCCCATCTATTGCATGCTTTATCTTGTAAATCCATTTTGAAGTGACTACAAACTTTCCTTCAAGTATGGGCACAATTTCCCGTACATCATTTTTCATGATGGATTGATATTCTTTCATCATATCTTCCTTCCATTCTTTCTTCTTTACTGACAACCAAAGATCCTCAAGTGTTCAACACTTGGATTCTTTCTGGAGAAAGATTCTTCTGGAGTTATGTTCTTCAATTTATGATGAGGACTTCTATTCTGAACATATACAATTGGCATAGTTGATTCTCCCCACATAAACATGGATAGATTATGCTCATTAATCATTTCCTTAACAGATTCATCATTTCCTAATCCTGAATACCTTACAAAAGGAAATGAGCTCCTTGGAGGTGTATTCTCCATTATCAAATCTTAGTGTCTTGATATTCTTGTCTGTCAGGTTTTCTACTTCAGTTTTGAATTCTAGGAATTTTCTAAATACTTCATCCTTTGTCTTTAATAGGTAAATCCATGTTTTTCATGAGAAGTCATCGATGAATGTTACATAGTAGAGAGATCCTCCTATATATTTCACCGGCATAAGACCACATACATTTGAGTGTATCGGATCCAAGATTTCCTTAGATCTATTCTCACTACTTGGAAATGGATTATTAATATTCTTCCCAAGTGCACATCCTCTGCAAACACCTTTGTGTACTGATTATAGTTCTGGTATGCCTACAACCATCTTCTTTAGAGATGGAAATTCTTGATAATGAAGGTAAGCATACCTTCTATTCCATAATTCACTAGGATTGAGTTAATCATGTACGAGAGCTTGAGCATCTTGACCTAGAAGTTTATACAATATTCCTTCATGAATACGAATAACTCTAGCATCTTCTAGTTTTGAATCTTTATACCATACAAGTAATTTTCCATCAAAAAATTCTATTCTATCTCCTTTGTATTCTAAACAAGAAATAGATACTAAATTCTTTTTCAAACCAGGTACATACAAAAAATTGCTAAGATGAACATTGTTACCTGATTCCAATTCGATAGAGGATTTTCCAATTCCCTTGACCCTCGAAGATTTCTTGTATCCAAGTTCCACTCTTTGAAATATTTTCTTTCATTCATGCTTGAGATTTTTTCACGGTCACCTGTCATATGTCTGGAAGCTCCACTATCGATTGGTCTCATGTTGTCTTGAAGAGATCCTGCAAGAGATGATTAGTATAAGAAATATGTTTCTTCATGCTTGGATTTATTTGAAGGTACTTCATCATTAGCAACTGACGCATGGTGTTTTTAATTTCTTTTATTTGCTAATTCATGACACTGATGTTTGTAGTGGCCATATTTATGACAACCAAAACATTGTACCTTTGACATGTCTTTCTTATGATTGGATTTCTTTCTTGAACCAAATATTTTGTTACCTTCATGTATCTTGAAATTTATGGCATATGTTTGAGCATCCTCTTCCTTTTGAGATATTCCCTTTGAGTTGATCCTTGTCTCCTCTTGTGCGCAATAGGTCCAAAGTTCTTCAAACGTGGGAAAATCCTTTCTTGTGTTCATGCTTGCAGCAAATGCATCCCATGATATAGAAAGACCATTAAGTTCAATATTCACAAGTTCCTTTTCTGGAATAACTTCTTCAATAGCTTGTAGTTTATATCTCAATTTATAAATCCTCACAAATTATGAGTCTACAGTGTCATCCTTAGTCATCTTTGTGTCACGAAGCTCATTCTTCAAACTCATCACTTATCCAATATTTTTTACTGCAAAAAGGTTAGCTAGGGAATCATACATCTTCTTAGATGAGTCAAGATTGGATATGTAGGGTATCAAGTGATATTTGACAGAGTCCACAATGATACTCATGGCATTGATGTTAATTTCCTTGAAATTCTCCATTTTTGCAACATTATGAAGTTCCTTCTCTTTTACTACTTCAAACTGTGTTTCCATGATATTTCCCTTCACGATATCTAGAACTTTGTTCTTGGCAAGGATGAGGTCAATCCTTGTCTTCCATTCTTTGAGTTTGAATCTCCTTCTAGCTTGTTCTCTTACTTCATGGAGTAAGTCACGACTTCCTTTGACTTTGACTTTGACCCAAAATTTTAACCTTGACATTTTTTCTAGTTGAAGGTACCAAGGGGTGTGCTAGGATAAGTTGCACTAGAATATCCAAGAATTATGCCAAATGTTTCACTTAAAGTTCCCAAATAATTAGGTTATGGTTTGCTGCAGCTGCAAAATCAGAAACCCTAGTTACAACTACAACTAGTGCTACAATGAGCTTGACAAAGAACTGTCAATCTACCTTCCAGCGATTATATTGTTTTGAAGGTAGTGTGAGCCCATAAACTATTAAAATATTCGATGTGTTCATTTTAACCATAGGAAATATCACTATTGTAACCCAACCATAGGAACACAACCACCCCCGAGCACCTTAACCTTTGCTAGATAGAATTATTCCAAAAAGCCATGCTAGAACCAACAGATAAACCCTTGCTGCAATAGTAACACAAAATGGAACCAGAAAACACCATCCAATAGAAACAACAACACAATACAAGGAGAGTGCACCTTATCCAAGGGTAGCGCACAAGAGAGAGAGTCTCCACAACCAAAAAAAAAGAACAATACTCAATTGCAACAATTGTAGTTGCACTTCTTCCCCAAATTTTCACCTTCAATAAATCCACCAATATACTCCAAGATGTCACCAAGAATACCACCAAGAGATACTACAAATTAGGGTGCATATCTTAGGCTATATAGATCTAGAGAGAGAGAGACCAAGAAACACCCCAGAAGATGCACCTTCCTTTCTTGCAACTGTAGCTCCAAACTTGCGCTATACTTTACTGAGAGAGTGAGTGAAGTGAGTATGTACAAATGATCTCAAGTGTCTCCTATTTATAGTGGTTCTTGTCACCTTTTTGGGTCGACTTGTCCTTCTATAAGATAATACTTTAATATTAATTAATTTATTGAGTTGAATTGTCTTTTAGGGTTTTTACATATCTGTTTAGGAATTCTCTAGCTTCCAGAATATTCTATTCTAGTTAAAGGTTACACATGGAGGTTAATACCTCCCGCAGTTACCATAATATCAACAACTTCTCACACCCACTCTATTACATGTATTCAATGATTGGCTTTGAGGAAATACCAATGATAAAATTTAGGAAGTGGGTTGGATTAATAGAGATGGATAATTCCTCTCGGAACCCTCTCTTAGACATTCTCCTAGACCCTTCACTCTCTTGTGGATTAATTCAACCCCAATCTATGTCCATATCCCCCAACAACTTACATCACATTTTGTTTATTAAAACTTAGAAATACATTTCACATATACATCGCTTGGTTGTAGCCACAAATCATATCTACATTAAGCATTAATTAAACTGAGGGTTATAGTAGGGATGTTACATAGCCATCCTCTAATCAATCCATGGCTCAAGGATCTGCACTAGGAAACCATAAAACACATATTTATAATATTTACATAATGGAGTCGCTTATTTAAGCTCACATGGCTTGACTCCCCACTAGTAAACAAACATTTACAATTTTACACATAATCTAATCAAATACTTTGTGAGTGTCAAAACTAGGTTACTACTCATTAATCAAGCTATGCACCTTACAAAGATCCCTATTATGTTTATTCAAAAGAAGGATAGGAAATCGAATTTTTTTATTGAATATAGCTCCTTGAACAAAATCATAATTAATAATTGATACCTAATCCCTCAAGTTGATGATATGTTCAATCATCTCTAGATTCCAAATTTTCCAGTGAGATTAATCTTAAGTTAGGATATCACTAAGTACCTTATGTGTGGAGAACACACTTTAATTACAAGGGAATTCTCTTCAAGTGTTTGGTCATACCCTTCAAATTGACTAATATTCCAAAAACTTTCATGAAAATATTCTATGGCAATTCGCCAATTATTTTTCACTCATATACCTATATGACATCCTCATTTTCAATAGAGAATGGGAAGATAACCTTAAGCACATTAAGAAAAAATTAATCTCCATGTTGAAAAAAAATCTATAGGCTAACCTAGAGAAGTGCTCGTTTGACATGGAAATATTTCAATATCTATAGTACATCATATATTTGCATGGTATGATGTGGATCAAGTGAAGATCCAAGTCATTTGCGACTAGCCGACCTTGAAGACACTAATAGAGATTTGTATTGCCTTGGAAATTTCCAACATGTATTGTAGTTTCATGTTTGGTTTCTCTCATATTTTTTGTTCCTTGAGCTAAGAGACAAAGGATTGAGCCAAGGCCAAGTTGTTTTAGGTCGAGGTACAACAAAACATTCAAGGATATAAAGTGTTGCCTCTAAATGATGGCATTCCTCCTTCTACAATATCTACAAAAAAGATTCAAAATTGAGATGGACACCTTAGATTATGCCATCAATGTAGTACTCACACAAAATGGACACCTGGTATATTATCTAAGAAAGAAACTCTCTTACACGGTTGACAAATACCCAACAAATAACAATGAGATTTACTCTATTGTCTAGGACTATGATGCTATCAATGGTGGAAGCATTATATTTTGTGAAAGGAATTGATCATACACATTGAATTTATGCCTATGCAATTTATTCATATGCAGGCAAGGAAAATTGCATCATGACTACCATATTAAGTGGTCCATGCACTGTTAACAATTCCACCTAAATATCAATAATAATAATGGAATAACTAATTGAATTACATATTTCCTTATTCAACCTTTGATTGTGGCACTACCCATAGTCCTCAATTCAATATGTACACAAGACTTAAAAATGGCCCTAATTAAATAATAATAATAATAATAATCTAATTTTTAGGTCACAACCGAGCCATAGACCAAATTGGTGTATGAGAACCCCCTATTTTTGGGATAAGGGACCCCTCCATGTAGTGATTTAACTGCAAAAGTCTATGGAGGTGTATGTACCATACCCCCTCTGTATTTTAATATGTGACCTCCTAGGAGGAAACGCATGTTCTTAACCATTAGGCCCATATGGCAATGCTACTAACTTCACTATTGCATACTAGACATTGGTCACAGGTAAACACATTTTAAACTTTCACTCCAAGAAGAAATTTTGTGTGATGCTATGATGCCTTAGGTGAGTGTGAGAAAATAATTGGTAGGATGTTTTTCTATGGAGAAGACAATCATAGTCTATAAAAATTACTTCTACTAGACAAATATCCAACATCATACCATAGATATATCAGATCATGCATTTCCCGTACCATTGTTAGACCTAAAACTTGTTGATTTTTCTAATTTCCATATGTGATAATTATTACCTTATGATTTCAAACAGATTTCAATGCCACAATTATCATAGAATAATTACACACTGAAAATTTCAACTGAAATAAAACTGCAGCAGAAATAACGAAATCACAAAGAGATATCCATGCACAATAGACACAATATTTATCCTCTGAAAACTCGAACTCGAGAGGAAAACCCAACAAAATTTTCTCTAGAAGAAATTTAATCCAAGTTCACAAATACATCACCAGAAAAATGAAGAATTCAAGCACATAAAAAGTTATGCCCTAGTGTGAGGAAGAACCATCAAGCATGGCACATCAGTAGACAAAGATAGCGCAACTGGTAACTGAAAACTGGCACTGCAACTAGAAACTGGCATGAAGCAACTGGGCAATGCGCACTAGAAGAGGATATCTGATGAGTTGTGTTATAATGAAATGAACTTACCTTTATTTATACTAGTCAAGTCACCTTATTTTACTGACAAGTTTGACTTGTCATTTTTTTCCTTTAACTTTATTTTATTTCTTTTGTTGTTGTTACAAGTGTTTCTTCAATGCTTCAATGGAGCCGACTTGATCTTCTTGTCTTCTATTTTCTTCTTATGCTTTGTAGATTCTTCTTCAATGGTTTCCTTGATATTTCTTTGTCTTATTGGATTTCTTCTTTCATAGAAAGTTTTTCCTTGAGCATGCTTGGTGCAATATTCTCTGGCATGCACCCAGTTGATGCATACTTCTCCCACATAGCACCTCGAGTCTCTGTTATTCCTTGTCAAGTCACATGATCAAGGATAAAGACTATACCTGGGCCATTCTCCTTATCCAATTCATATGGACATCTGAGGAGAATGTCTGCTCGATGTTAATACATGGAGAACATCCACGCCCTAGGCCATTCTCCTTATCCAAGTCACATGGACATATGAAGAGAATGTCTTCCCAATGTATATGTACCTTGAGTCTTTGTTTTTCCTTTTCAAGTCACATCATCAAGAATAAATACTATTCCTGGGCCATTCTTCTTAGCCAAGTCAGATGGCCAATATGAGGATAATGTCTTCCTGATGCTACCCAAAACATCAACATTCCTTCTCAGGGAGGGAGACATTCTGCATCACGCCAAGATTATMTCTAGAGCAYCTTGACTTTTTCTTACTCCTTGTCAAGTCAACATGACCAAGGATAAATATTGTGCTTGTGCCATTCTTCTCAGCCAAGTCAGCATGGCCATTCTAGGAGAATGTACGCCCGATGCTACTCATCTATCCATCGCCTGGGATAGATGCTTGGTGAGAATGTCTTCCATATTCTCATCTATGAATATGTATTGGAGCTTCATTGGTCCCTTCTATACCATGTTTTGGATGAAGTACTACAAGAATATTTTCAAGCCACATTTCTTGAATACTCGTGAAACTAGTTGTGATATACTGCATCTCTATTGTACTGAGTGCTACAATAGTCTGCTTCTATCTTATCCCATAAGATGTAATTGATCCCAATATGAAGTAGCACCCTGAGGTTCTCAATATATCTATTGCACTCCCTGCCCAATTATAATTTGTATATCCCTGCAACCTCACTTAACCATTTGAGACAAACCATATCAAATTGTATCATGTCGTTGTTGGTTGTGGAGCCTGATTATCTTCCTGATTCAGAGGTATTTGTTTTCAGTCATGTTTATACACCATGAAGAATGTACACTCCTCCACATGGGGGAGTATAGAGGGGGGTTACCCCCTCTACGGGGTCCATCCCCCCGGCTGGGGGGTCCGRAGGAAAACGGGCCCCCGAAGGAAAAATTGCCTTGTAAATGTATATTGTAATTTCATTGTAAATTTGGACCATTCATTATAAGGTTGTAGATTTGACGGTAGAAGTTGTGTTAGGGTTTTTTTTTCCCTAGAATAAAACCCTATTTTATGAGGGAAATGTATTACGGCTATGTATTATTGTGAACATGGTATTCTAAGTGAGGAGACTGTGAGAGATATAAGAGGAAGTTACAATGGGTGTTTTGTAGTTTGTATCCCTTCATTTGTTGGATAATAATAAAGGAAGGACCTGGCAATTTCTCTAGTGGACGTAGCCCACACTAGGTGAACCACATATATCTATGTCTCTATTGTATTGTGTATCTTCCGTGTTTGTTTTATTTTATTGCTCCACTATTCTATTTTTCTAACAACTGGTATCAGAGCGAAAGGTAACTCGCAGGAAAATATGGTTCCTGGTTCAAGTGGGAGCAATGGCGAAAGATGGAAAGTTTAGGGTCAAGAAATTTTACGGCCAAAACTACTAGTTATGGAAGATGCAGATGGAATATTATTTATATCAGAAGGATCTATTTCTACCATTGGGTGGAATAGCAAAGAATATGATGGCCATGAAGGATGAAGAATGGGAGGTTCTTGACATAAAGGCACTAGGAATGATATGGCTAAGCCTGGAAGTGTCGATGGCTTTCAATATTTTGAAAGAAAAGACAATGAAGGATTTGATGGACGCATTGGCTAAACTATATGAAAAACCCTCGATGTCCAATAAGGTAATTCTAATGAAGATATTATTTAATATGAAGATTTCAAAAGGTGGGTATGTTGTAGATCATTTAAATGAATTTAATACAGTTACTAATCAACTAAGTTCTGTAAAAGTGGACTTTGATGATGAGGTTAGGGCTCTTCTAATCTTATTCTCATTGCCATAAAGCTAGAACAACTTAGTCATGGCTGTAAGTAACTCTGTCTCTGGTTCAAACACTTTAATATTTGATGATGTTGGTGGTGTTATCCTTAGCGAGGAAATGCGACGGAAAAGCACAAGTGAGACATCAGGTAATGCATTAAACATGGAGAATAGAGGAAGACAAAAGGATAGAGGAAAGGGCTTAGGGAACCGCAGGAATTCTAGGAAGGGAAGATCCAAATCTAGACTTGTAAAGATAGAGTGCTCAAATTGTGGAAAGAAAGGACATTTGAAGAAAGACTGCAGATCTCCAAAGAAACAAAGAGATGGATAGCAGGAGAAAAATCAAGAAGCAAATGTAACAGGTGATGTGTTACAAGATGCTTTGATTCTTTCTGTAGATAATATTTTTGAGTCTTGGGTAGTATATTCAAGGGCTTCATTTCATGCCACACCTCATAGGAAACATTTTCTAGATTATGTTCAAGGTGATTTTGGACAGGTTCATTTGGGTGATGATGCACCATGCAAAATTGTTGGAATGGGAAAGGTAAAAATAAAGAAAAGGAATGGAAACCAATGGTTGTTGAAAGAGGTAAGACATGTTCCAGATCTAAGGAAAAATCTAATTTCAACAGGGTAGTTGGCAAGTGAAGGTTGTATATCGATATTTACAGATAAGGTGTGGAAGGTCACCAAAGGATCATTGGTGATAGCAAGAGAGAAGGTAGGTACATTGTATTTATGTACTGGTAATATCGACTCTTCTATCTCTTTAACTTCTACATGAGTGGATACAACACAGTGGCATCATAGGCTTGGACACATGAGTGAGAAGGGGATGCAGATACTTCACAAAAGAAATTTGTTTCCAAATATTAAACAAATTGATTTGGATTTCTGTGAGCATTGTGTTTATGGAAAACAGAAGAGAGTCATATTTCTCAGAGTCAAAAAAGAAAATAAGAGTGAAATGTTAGAGCTTGTGCATACAAATGTATGGGGACCAGATCAAGTATAATATCTTGGTGGCTCTCATTATTATGTTACTTTTATTGATGATGCAACTAGAAGAACTTGGGTTTATTGCATTCGACAAAAATCTGATGTTTTTGATACTTTTAAGAAATGGAAAGCTTTGGTTGAGAATGAGACAGGAAAAAGGTTGAAGTGTCTTAGATCAGATAATGGAGGTAAATATTGCAGTAAGGAATTTGATGATTACTATTTATACCATGGGATTTGTAGAGAGAAGACAGTTCCAGGAACACCACAAGAAAATGGTGTGTCATAAAGGATGAACATGATAATCATGGAGCATGCAAGGAGTATGCGATTGCATGATGGTTTTCCCTTACAGTTGTGGGAAGATGTTGTAGATAATGTTTTTTAATTAATAAACAGATTACCTTCAAGTTCTTTGGATGGTGGAATTCCATAGGAGGCATGGACAGGTAAAAAGGTAAACTATTCCTTTTTGAAGACTTTCGGTTATGAATCATTTGTCCATATTGATAAAGAAAATTGAACAAATCTTGAGGAAAAATCCAAGAAATGTACCTTTATTGGATACAACGTTAATGATTTTGGTTATCGCTTATGGGATTATGAAAATAAAAAAATAATTAGGATTAGAGATGCCATATTCAATGAGAAGGTCCTGTACAAATATCAGTTGCAGGGAAAGAAATAGGAAAAAGAAAAACCATAATACACAGTGCTTGATGAGATCACTAGAAAAGAAACTCCAAAGGTACCAGAAAATCAAAATGTACAACAACAGGATCAACATGTACCTCAAACTCCTGCAAGTGTTGTTAGAATATCTATCAGGTTAAGTAGACCCCCTAAACGGTAATGTCCTTCATTGTATTGTTTATTGTTGATTGATTCTGGTGAACCAGAATGTTATGAAGAGGCAATGCAGGTAGGCACTAAAAATAAATGGGAGCAAGGTATGAAATAGGAAATGGATTCCTTGGTAAATAACCAGACTTGGGACTTGGTTCAGTTTCCTTCAGGAAAAAGTGCATTGCAGAATAAATGGGTTTATAAGTTGAAGGAAGAATATGGAGGAAAAAAACGGTACAAGGCTAGACTTGTTGTAAATGGGTTTGCACAAAATAAAGGTATAGATTTTGATGAAATATTTTCTCCTGTTGTTAAAATGACTTCAATTAGGACTATTTTAATTCTTGTGGTAGTAGAAGATTTTCATATTGAACAGTTAGATGTAAAAACAACTTTTCTCCATGGGGATTTGGAGGAAGAGATTTATATGTAGCAACCACAAGGGTATGAGGTCAAAGGGAAGGAAAATTTGGTATGCAGGTTGAAGAAGAGCTTGTATGGCCTAAATAAATCTCCAAGGAAATGGTATTTGAAGTTTGACAGGTTTATGACATAACAAGGTTATAGTAGATGTCATTCTGATCATTGTGTTTATTTTAAAAGGCTAGAAAATGGAAGCTATATTATCTTGCTATTGTATGTAGATGACATTCTTGTTGCAGGATCTAATATGCAGGATATAAATGTGCTCAAGAAGAAATTAGATAATTCATTTGCAATGAAGGATTTGGGTGTTGCAAATAAAATCTTTGGTATGAGAATAAGAAGAGACAAGAAAAAATGCAAATTGACATTGTCTTAGGGTGAGTACATAGAGAAGGTGTTGGAGAGGTTTAGAATGTAGAATGAAAAACCAGTTAGTACACCTTTGGCCAACCATTTAAAATTAACTAAGGAAATGTGTCCCAAGACACAGGAGGAGATAGAATACATGTCTAGGGTCCCTTATTCATCAACAGTTGGCAGCTTGATGTATGTGATGGTTTGCACAAGACCAAATATTGCACATGCAGTGGGAGTTGTGAGCATGTATATGAAAAATCCAGGTAAATAACATTGGGAGGAAGTAAAGTGTATTGTCAGGTATTTGAGAGGTATTGCTACTAATGCATTATGTTTTGAAGGTTCAGACATTGTTCTATAGGGATATGTTGATTTAGATATGGCATATGATAAAGATAGCAGGATGAGCACCACATGGTATGTTTTTACTGTAGGTGGAACAATAGTAAGTTGGATTTCGAAACTAAAAAAGGTTGTTTCATTTTCAACAACAGAGGCAGAGTATGTTGTTTCCACAGAGGCTAGTAAAGAAATGATTTGGTTACAGAGATTTATGGAGGAATTGGGAAAGAAGCAGGAGAATAGCAGGTTGTACTATGACAGTCAGAGTGCCATTCATATTGAAAAGAAATCAGCCTTCCATTTGAATACTAAGCATATACAACTCAGGTACCATTTCATAAGATTCATCTTGGAAGATGGACATTTGAAGTTGGAAAAGATACACACTAGCCAGAATCCTACAGACATGTTAACTAAGGGAGTAACCAGGGAAGAATTGAGTTTATACTTAGTTTCACTTGGTATTCAAGCATGAAGATGAAGATGATAAATTCTCCAGGTCCAAGAAGGATCATAGTCCAGCAGATACAAAAACGGTGGAGTTGTTGAGATCAGTCTCCAACTGGGAGATTGTTGGTTGTGGAGCCTGATTATCTTCCTGATTCAGAGGTCTTTATTTTTAGCCATGTTTGTACCCCATGAAGACTTTACACCCTGGAATAATGTACACTCATCCACACGGGGGAGTGCAGAGGGGGGTTACCCCCTCCGCGGGGTCCTGGGGCTAGCAAACCCCCAGCGGGGGTTCGAGGGAGAAGCCCCCAAAGGAAAAATGTCCTTGTAAATGTATATTGTAATTTCATTGTAAATATAGATGGTTCATTATAAGGTCGTAGATCTGACGATAGAAGTTATGTTAGGTATTTTTCCCTAGAAGGAAACCCTCTTTTATGAGGGAAATGTATTGCGGCTATGCATTATTATGAATATGGTATTCTGAGTGAGGAGACTATGAGAGAAAGAAGAGGAAGTTACAATAGGTGTGTTGTAGGTTGTATCCCTTCATTTTCTAGATAATAATAAAGGAAGGACCTAGAAATTTATCTAATGGATGTAGCCCACACTGGGTGAACCACGTATATCTGTGTCTCTATTTTATTATGTATCTTCTATGTTTTATTTCCACATTTGTTTTATTTTATTGCTCTGCGATCCTATTTTTCCAACAGTCGGTACCTCAGCACATGCTTCACTACAACCCAATGGAACGACCTCGACTTCAACCAAATACTGGCTCATGATGCTCTCTGCAAATAAAATATCAGGCCTTTATTAAATAGGTAAATCAAGGATCCAATCCATTTCCTATACATCCTGGGATCCACCAAATCTGAATCTAAAGCAGAATCATTCAACTTCTTCATATTTGTCTCCATGGGTGTAGACATGAACTTGAATTCCATAATATTGAACCTCATCAGTATCCCCTGACTGAGGAATATCTCATCTAATCTCTGTCACACCTCTAACCAAAGAAATAATACATATGGATATGATCCTCTACCTCAAACTCTGAGGTTCAATGAATAAAACCTTGTTGTCTAGTCTGCCTCACTGCTACTCCCTCTATGACTGAGGAAAAATCCATACCCCGGTCCTCCTGACTAGCCGCTTCCTCTGTCACCATAGAAAAATATATCGAAACAAGGGAATCCTCCCAGGAGGTCTCACATATCCTATAAGCCTCTTGTTTATGAAGATTTTGTTTGGCCTCTTCAACTCATGACATATGTTTGTCAGTCCCAAAAGATGTCTCTCTTCCACCTGCACTTGAGTAGGAACTCCCTTTGAATTATGGGCTCTCTATATAAGCCGAATACCTCTCTCTGAGATCAGGATCACTCTAAGTCTGCATGCTCCTTCTGAAACTTGACTCCCTATGAGTTTGTACAATCTATGGATCCATCTACTCCTTCTGTATATGTTGATTTATTTTGAAGTTTGATCTCCTATGAATTATCATGGGAGGCTAATCCTCCCTACTGGATCCTGAGGGATGACTCCCTCTAAACTCTAGTACTTGGTGGGGCTATCTTCCTTACCTCTGGTGGAGCCACCTACTCCTTCTCATAATTGGAAGGTTTGGGATCAATGATGTGACTGATCAATGCCATACAACTCAAGAATATTTGAGGTCAGTTTCTCTCCTTGAAAGTATCACTGGGAGTTGTATGCTTCTTTTCATTCTACAAAGTGTCACGAATCCAAGCTGACCTCTTCCTAGTCACTGCAACATCTCTAGGTAGGTCCACTCGCTTTATTGGCTCTACTAACTCCTCCTGATAGTATAAAGGATGAACAAGTGGACTATATGGATCTATACGGTCATCCTTCAGAGCCTCCTTCTCCTCACTATCAATATCCATATGAGAAACTTTGTATCCCACAAAAGTACCCTTCTTTTCATAAGGTTATAACTTTGTCCTCTTCTCCTTCAATATATGGATGTATATTGTCATGTAAACAACTCCTTGTCTTGACAGTCTGCTCTGTGTCTCAAACCAGAGACCATCTAATATGTTTCCACCTACAACCGTCACTATATCTCCCTCTCAGAGCTATTACATGTGACCCGCTCGAAACAAGAACAAGAATATGAACAAGAAATAGAACAACACATTTATAGTGTTGTGACCAATTATTCCTCCATGGTAACCTTCCTGGAACAAGAACAAAAAAAATATCCATGGTAACCTCCATGGAATTTAACCTTGGCCAAAGAGGTAGGATTCACTGTAATGTCCATAGAGTTACTAGGCTAGGGAAGAGATATATTAGCTTGCAAAAAAGTGCATCATTAGTACTAGATAGTGAGCATTTACATAATGATCATCATACCAACAATATTCAAATGTTACTACACATATGATAGTAAAAATACTTAGCAATAATAGACCTCTAAAAAGGTTGTTTTCCCAGTTACAACATTCACTTAAGATGCAACAATAAAAATATTAAACCTAATATACAAACCTGGAGTCTTGCTTCTTGTTTTTCCATTTGATTTTGAGTTTTCATACACTATAGGAGACATCACCACTAATACCTCCAAATATAAGATTGTCCACCATATTGATAAAAAATAAATCACAAAATCTGAAACGAAAGGTTCAATATCCAGGAAAATGTCAATAAGCATGAAAACCCTAAAATTTCAACTTCGACAGATTGTTAATCTGAGAGGTGCAGTGGATGCACTAGAACAAGGTGAGTTTATCTATGCCAAAATTCTCCCCAACCTAGTCCAATAAATTCTCAACGAGCTTTACAAAATGTTGTTCCAACTACCATAGTGAATTTGGGGTGAAATTTCAACTTTCACCAAATTGCAATCTAAGACCATGAAGATGTGCGCTACATTAGGGAGATCTAATCTATGAAAAAAATAATCTCAACGAGCTTCACAAATGCAGACCTAAGCAGTGGAAAATTTATTGTGCAGTGACAAGTCTCAATAAAGTTATGATACCGTGTAAATTTTTCTAATTTCCGGATTTGATAATTATTACTTTATGATTTGAAATAGATTTCAATGTCACTGTTATAATAGAATAATTACACATTGAAAATTTCAACTGAAATAAAACTGCAACGGAAATAACATAATCATAGAGAGATATACATGCACAATAGACACAATATTTATCCTGGGAAAACCCAAACTCAGGAAAAATACCCAATAAACTTTTCTCTAGAAGAAATTTAATCCAAGTTCCCAAATACATCACCAGAAAAATGAAGAATCCAAGCACATAGAAATTTGTGCCCTAGTGTGAGGAAGAACCCTCAAGCATGGCGCATCACTGGAAAAAGATAGTGCAACTAATAACTGACAAATGGCACTGTAACTGACAACTAACACAAAGAAACTGGGAAATGTGCACTAGAAGAGGAGAGATGATGAGATGTGTTATAATGAAATAAACTTGCATTTATTTATACTAGTTAAGTCATCTTATTTTACTGGCAGGTCCGACTTGTCATTTTTGTCCTTTAACTTTCTTTACTTATTTTGTTTCTTTTACAAGTGTTTCTTCAATGCTTTAATGGAGCTGACTTGATCTTCTTGTATTCTATTTTCTTCTTGTGCTTTCTAGATTCTACTTCAATGGTTTCCTTGATATTTCCTTATCTTCTTGGATTTCTTATTTCATATAAAGGTTTTCCTTGAGCATGGTTGGTGTAATGTTCTATGGCATGCACCTAGTTGATGTATACTTCTCCCACATAGCACCTAGAGTCTATGTAATTCCTTGTAAAGTCACATGATCGAGAATAGAGACTATACCTAGGGAATTATCTTTAGCCAAGCCATATGTCCATATGATGATAATGTCTTCCTGATGTTAATACATGGAGAACATCAACGCCTTGGGATAGTATCCTTAGCCAAGTCACAGGGCCATCTGAGGAGAATGTCTTCCCGATGCATATTTGCCTTGAGTCTTTGTCATTCCTTGTCAAGTCACATGATCAAGGATAAAGACTATGCCTAGCCCATTCTCCTTAGCCAAGTCACATGGACAATCTAAGGAGAATGTCTTTCCAATGTTTCCCAAAACATCAACAAAATCAAGAAGTGGGGACTTGACATTCCTTGACCCACTCTATATAATCCTTGGGAATCAATCTCCATGGAATTTATGTTATATATTTCCTCAAACAAGCATGGTAACAATTTTGTTCTCATGGTTGTTTATTGTTTCTCTAAGATCATAATTTTGGCACCCCTTAAGAAGAGTGTCACAATGAAATACATCGCTAAGCTTTTCTTAGAGCATGTTTGGGTTCATTTTGATTTTCCAAAATGGTTGTTTCTAATAAGGATGACATGTTCCTAAGAATAGTCTAGCCTTGGTTTCATGATGGACACCAAACTGRCCAGATAATTTTCCTTCCATTCCCAGACTAATGGAAAAAAATATGTAGTCAACATTATGATTGTACATATCCTCAAAATGTACAACTCCAAGAATTCACATACATTGGACGAAATCCTTCCCTATGTTCAACACAACTACAACAAAACTCGTAAATTTTATATCTACCACAACCATTTTCAATTATGCCTAGTGTTCAATCCATTGGCTCCAACTAATGTAGCTCTATCCTTTGGATCAACATAGGAAGAGTCATCCCATGCTCAAAGTGAGACAGTTAAAGTAACAAAATCTACTGAATGAATCTATCATGTCTATTGACAATTTCATGATATTTTGTAAAAATCCAACACAAAGGACAAGTAGTGACATGTTTGGCATTGGGTTCCACACATAATTCAGGTTGGTGACAAGGTATGGTTGCACTTGTAGATAGTGAAACTTCCAAGCTCACATAGGAAGATAAAACTACTTTGATATGGGACTTACACTATGACCAAGGATATGAGTGAGGATGCTTTTTTATTGAATCTTCAACCCTTCCTTGGCTTACACCCTGTATTTAATGTGGAGTTTCTTTTCCATACTTTCCATGTATATTGGACACCTTAGAGGTGGAGCAACACTTGGACCCTATATAAGTCAATCTTAATTGCATCAACTATATTATAGTGGATTAGATCATGGACACTAATATTAAGATAACTTTTCATCATAACATACAACTATTGGATTGTGAAAGAAGGGAATCTTCTTAGCCAGGTAAAGTGGTTTACTAGAAACCCAATTTATTAGAAGTTCCCTATGTACATGCACCTATCTTGGGGTGTCTTGGAATTGTTTCTACTACTTTAAAATATTCTCTTCTCATCCCCTTAGGATATTTTAAATACTTTGATATTTTCATTTCAATTTCATTTTAATTGATCTCCATGCTTAATAAAATGAAAGTTAATATGATTCTACATAGGTTGTAAACCAAGTACTAAACTTCCAAATTAATCATTACAAAAAATGAATATGGCTTCTTGACATCTATTTTTATAAACTTTCAAATTATCCATTACAAAGAATAAATGTCTCATTCACATGTATTTTTATTATGCAAAACATATCTCAATTACAAATATTCATGTCTCCAAAATATTTTGACTTCACTTATTTAAGAAGCATATACAATAAATAGAACTAGGCCCAAACTTATCTAGGAACATTAATGTTTCAATAGAGGTGGAACTTAAATTAGTAAAATCACAAGTAGAAATGAATAACTATATCTATATATAT
>JASDQU010739214.1:83524-98149 GCA_032191745.1 Picea mariana | reverse complement strand
AAAAAAAAAACAATTTAAGACTTCTTATAAATGTTTTAATACATTGTACATAATAAATATATATTCAAAAGCATCTATCACACTTTCCCAATCATCATCATTATCATAATGAATCTCACCTCAATGTTATGGTGAACTATAATTTCTATTTTAAGATGAAATTACATTCAATTGTTAGCACACAATATTTCATGTGTACAATAATATGGTGAATGGCTTATCAATGGTATGCTTGAACAATAATTTGAAAAATATCTGTAAATTTCTATATGCAATATTTTCAAAAAATAAGATTTATTAAAGATATTATTAATTATAAATTTTAAGGAATCCCTTTATTTGGATAGGATAAAAATAATAAACAAAATTAGTTGCTTAGCACACATGAATCAATAATGAATATGAGGAGACGCATTCCAATAGTTTATGGTCTTGTATTTTGCAAAGTTTGACATGATGATCAAGAGTCTACTCCAATTTTAAGTAGTATCAATTCGACTCTTGGGAAATTAGATCAAGTGCAATTTTTTGACCAAGGGGTTATTAGTCTATGAGACGAGCAACAAATTCAAATGTACTTAAAGGCCCTTAACATGGAACGACTATTTTATCAAATTAACCTTTGAAATGCATAATTGTTTGGCAAATGGCACATCGCTTAGAATTTAATTCCCCATATTCTTTGTGGAATGCCTTTGACATAACATGATTGGATGATGTTAGTGAATCGTAAATATTTTGACTTTCAAAAGGTCAAGAGTCTAGGTTTCATCAAAGCACTTTGTAGTGAGACCTATGTCTTGACAAGTGCATGCTAGCTCACTTTAGATTAGTAATTTAGTTATTATTTTTAGATTGGTAATTTAGTAATTATTTTTAGTTTAATAATTTAGTAATTATTTTTTCAATAAGCTATAAATGTTGTGAAGGTACTAGAAACTATGAAGGTTGATTCGATATGCTAAACCTCATACCAAGGTAAAGACTAAAATATGCTAGAGTACATCAATGCCCTTCATACCTTACATATAAAACTAGGTATTATGGACTCTAAGTGGAACTTCGTTATAGAATATTGTATTGGCATAATTATCTAGCAAATGGCACACCACTTAGAATTTGATTCCCCATATTCTTTGTGGAATGCTTTTGACATAGCATGGCATTAGTGAATCGTAAATATTTTGACTTTCAAAAGGTTAAGATTCTAGGTTTCATCAAAGCACTTTTGTAGTGAGACCTATGTCTTGACAAGTACATGCTAGCTACTTTAGATTAATAATTTAGTAATTATTTTTAGATTAATACTTTAGTAATTATTTTTTCAATAAGATATAAACATTGTAAACGTATTAGAAATTATGAAGATTGATTCATGATATGCTCAACCTCATACCAAGGTAAAGACTAGACTATGCTAGAGTACATCAATGCCCTTCATACCCTACATATAAAACTAGGTATTATGGACTCTAAGTGGAACTTCATTATAGAATATTGTCATAGGCATAATTATCTGGAAAATGGCACGCCGCTTAGAATTTGATTCCCCATATTCTTTGTGGAATGCCTTTGACATAGCATGATGTTAATGAATCATAAATATTTTGACTTTCAAAAGGTAAAGAGTCTAGGTTTCATCAAAGAACTTTTGTAGTGAGACCTATGTCTTGACCAGTGCATGCTAGCTCACTTTAAATTAATAATTTAGTAATTATTTTTAGATTAATAATTTAGTAATTATTTTTTCAATAAGATATAAACGTTGTGAAGGTACTAGAAACTATGAAAATTGATTCATGATATGCTCAATCTCATACCAAGGTAAAGACTAGACTATGCTAGAGTACATCAATGCCCTTCATACCTTACATATACAAATAGGTATTATGGACTCTAAGTGGAACTTCATCATAGAATATTGTCATAGGCATAATTATCTGGCAAATGGCACACCACTTAGAATTTGATTCCCCATATTCTTTGTGGAATTCCTTTGACATAACATGATGTTAGTGAATCGTAAATATTTTGACTTTCAAAAGGTCAAGAGTCTAGGTTTCATCAAAGCACTTTGTAGTGAGACCTATGTCTTGACAAGTGCATGCTAGCTCACTTTAGATTAATAATTTAGCAATTATTTTTAGATTAATAATTTAGTAATTATTTTTTTAATAAGGTATAAATGTTGTGAAGGTACTAGAAACTATGAAGATTGATTCATGATATTCTCAACCTCATACCAAATTAAAGATTGGACTATGATAGAGTACATCAATGCCCTTCATACCTTACATATAAAACTAGGCATTATGGACTCTAAGTGGAACTTCATTATAGAGTATTATCATAGGCATAATTATCTGGTAAATGGCACACCACTTAGAATTTGATTCCCCATATTCTTTGTGGAATGCCTTTGACATAGCATGATTTTAGTGAATCGTAAATATTTTGACTTTCAAAAGGTCAAGGTTCTAGGTTTCATCAAATAACTTTTGTAGTGAGACCTATGTCTTGACAAGTGCATGCTAGCTCACTTTAGATTAATAATTTAGTAATTATTTTTAGATTAATAATTTAGTAATTATTTTTTCAATAAGGTATAAACGTTGTAAACGTACTAGAAACTATGAATATTGATTCATGATATGTTCAACCTCATACCAAGGTAAATACTATACTATGCTAGAGTAAATCAATGCCCTTCATACCCTACATATAAAACTAGGTATTATGGACTCTAAGTGGAACTTCATTATAGAATATTGTCATAGGCATAATTATCTGGCAAATGGAACATCGCTTAGAATTTGATTCCCCGTATTTTTTGTGGAATGCATTTGACATAGCATGATGTTAGTGAATCATAAATATTTTGACTTTCAAAAGGTAAAGAGTCTAGGTTTCATCAAATAACTTTTGTAGTGAGACCTATGTCTTGACAAGTGCATGCTAGCTCAATTTAGATTAATAATTTAGTAATTATTTTTTCAATAAGGTATAAATGTTGCGAAGGTACTAGAAACTATGAATATTGAATCATAATATGCTCAACCTCATACCAAGGTAAAGACTAGACTATGCTAGAGTACATCAATGCCCTTCATACCTTACATATAAAACTAGGTATTATGGACTCTAAGTGGAACTTCATTATAGAATATTGTCATAGGCATAATTATCTGGCAAATGGCACACCACTTAGAATTTGATTCCCCATATTCTTTGTGGAATGCCTTTGACATAGCATGATGTTAGTGAATCGTAAATATTTTGACTTTCAAAAGGTCAAGAGTCTAGGTTTCATCAAATCACTTTGTAGTGAGACCTATGTCTTGACAAGTGCATGCTAGCTCACTTTAGATTAATAATTTAGTAATTATTTTTAGATTAATAATTTAGTAATTACTTTTTCAATAAGGTATAAACGTTGTGAAGGTACTAGAAAATATGAAGATTGATTCATGATGTGCTCAACCTCATACCAAGGTAAAGACTAGACTATGCTAGAGTACATCAATGCCCTTCATACCTTACATATAAAACTAGGTATTATGGACTCTAAGTGGAACTTCATTATAAAATATTGTCATATGCATAATTATCTAGCAAATGGCACACCACTTAGAATTTGATTCCCCATATTCTTTGTGGAATGCCTTTGACATAGCATGATGTTAATGAATCGCAAATATTTTGACTTTCAAAAGGTTAAGATTCTAGGTTTCATCAAAGCACTTTTGTAGTGAGACCTATGTCTTGAAAAGTGCATGCTAGCTCACTTTAGATTAATAATTTAGTAATTATTTTTAGATTAATAATTTAGTAATTATTTTTTCAATAAGGTATAAACGTTGTAAACGTACTAGAAACTATGAAGATTGATTCATGATATGCTCAACCTCATACCAAGGTAAAGACTAGACTATGCTAGAGTACATCAATGCCCTTCATACCCTACATATAAAACTAGGTATTATGGACTCTAAGTGGAACTTCATTATAGAATATTGTCATAAGCATAATTATCTGGAAAATGGCACACCGCTTGGAATTTGATTCCCCATATTCTTTGTGGAATGCCTTTGACATAGCATGATGTTAGTGAATCGTAAATATTTTGACTTTCAAAAGGCAAAGAGTCTAGGTTTCATCAAAGCACTTTTGTAGTGAGACCTATGTCTTGACAAGTGCATGCTAGCTCACTTTAGATTAATAATTTAGTAATTATTTTTAGATTAATAATTTAGTAATTATTTTTTCAATAAGGTATAAATGTTGTGAAGGTACTAGAAACTATGAAAATTGATTCATGATATGCTCAACCTCATACCAAGGTAAATACTAGACTATGCTAGAGTACATCAATGCTCTTCATACCAGACATATAAAACTAGGTATTATGGATTCTAAGTGGAACTTCATTATAGAATATTGTAGTTACCTAAACAAATACATCCAAACATAAATGGAGTTTCTAGAGATATATTTAATAGGATCCTCTTATTGTTATGTCGTCAAGATTGAGAAAATATTTCGAAAGAAAGGTAAGAAATATTTTGGGGTCATAAGTCAACCAAAAAAAAGGTATAAGGAATCCCTAAAGAAATATAACAAACTTAATACAAATTACAATCAAAGTCACATGCAATTAATAAGAAGGAGAAGTTAAATAAAGGCATAGATAAGTGTTATCGCACCCACAAAATATATTAGCACAACAAAGATGATTGTTGTATTAGAAAATTATTATTGACAAAGATGAAAGCTTCATACTTTGGTTCATCCCCAATGCCACTAGATCCCATGGATAGGGAAAAATGGATCATCAACATGGAACCTAGTTTTACTATAGTGATCTTAAAGGTATAGCCATAGGAACTAGAGGATCCCAAGGCAGGTGAGTGCTTATTCCACTCACATATGTGGGTGAAGGGGATACCATTTCATTTCATTTTTAATACTGGAAACCAAAGGAACCCGATATTAGAAGAGGTCCTCATGAAGATGAAGCTACCAATGACACTTCAACCCACACCAAACTCTATTACTTGGATAATATAGGGAAAATACATCTACATTAGTTGATAGTTCTTCCTACAATATGACATTAAGCCCTTTAAATATGAGATACAATGTGGCATTCCTCACTTCATGTTTGTGATGTTCTTTTATGAAAACCATATATGTGTAAGTGTCATGTTATTTACCAGTCCAAGCTCAGTAGTGTCATTATCACCCTAGGAGATCAACTCCACAAGATAGAAAAGGTATCCCTGTCAATTGACTACCAAAACCTCTCTAAACACTACTAAGAAGTGAAACAATATGATCTCTTAGATGAGGAGATTTGTCCTCATGATGATCAAGGTGGAAAGAGTATAGAAAAGTATCATGATTTCCAAGGCTTTTGTAAGGGTCCCTCTATGCAACAAATATTTAGGTCAATTGGGGAAAGAATAAAAAAACATATTTACCTCACCCACAAGAGCACATTTTCACTATCATGTAAATCATGCAATTGATTTAACATTGGGTGCCCCTATGCTTAATGTCCTTATATACAAACAATCTCTTCTAGAGAATGAGGAGATCAAATAACAAAATCAAGAGTTGATATAAAAAGAGACACATTATATGGAACTATACCCATCCATTCTTTCACATCCAACAATGAGTACCCACTTAAACCTATAATTAAAATGTATGTCATTGCCAACCAAATTCACCATAAACAAGGTGGATTTGTCTTAACAAAAGACACTCAATATACTACAAATACATTCCCGATTTTAGTATTAAAAATGTAGCATAATGATTCAAATAGATACTAATTGAAATCATGGGAAACACATTCCCAAACATTCTTAAACATATTCACACACATTGCATTCACACATTTATCATCATAACAAAAAAAGGCTAATTGTAGAAATGTAAAACATGGAATGAACACATATGTTTAATTAAATTGGTCCAAGAAACTATCTACATAGGAGTGATTCACTACCCAACTATACGCACCCAATGCATATGCCATACCCAAGATGATATATGAGACCACTAGGGAAAATAAATTAACTATGGGATTGTATCATGCTCAACCCAACCCATTTCTCTTGTGACTTAGATAATGTGTTCACTATAGAACAATCCAATAACCTCATCTATCCATCAATCGAACATGAAAATCTATACTCCCATCCATACACAATATAACTTGGAATTTTCCTTTCTTTTCTATATATTCTATTAGGAAATCACTACCAATTTGTGCTCTAGTGGAGGATTGCAGTTCCCAACTATTGATTTCCTTTTGTGAAATCTTGGTGGAGCAATTATTTGTCTCCAAAATATTCGATGAGTAAAAATATGATGGTTTCTTAATTTTCCCCAACCTCTATCCTTATATCATCATTCCATTCTTGCATTCATGATGCTAGTTTATGGGATTTTCAAATTTGGAATGGAGATACCATGGGATAATGTAGAATGGAAATCTGAAGAATCATAGTATTGATAAGAATGAGTGAAATCACATGAGGGGGAGAATGACACTTTTCACTTACAAAATTCATTTCACATACTTCTTATCTATGTGAGAAAAATTTCCTTCACACGCCTCTTCATGCATTTATATTTGTCTTTAAAATAAAAGGTGATGGTGGGATTAATTCAAGGAAGATGATGGAAAGGATGTGAATTATTGATATGACACTTGAAAATATATTTTTTCTTTCCCATTCCCCCCACTTTCATATTTTCCTCTTTTAGAATCATAACCACCTTGTGTTCCTTGCATCTATCTTGGACTATTATATATTATATTCATGTAATATATTTTTACATTATATAAAATGAATCATGGAAAATCTACCACATTGTCCATAAAAATCACATTTACAACATCTATATACCTAGCATCCTATAATAAGGCCATGGCCTTGAGATTTGCACTAGGAATCCACAAAAAAACATATTTATAATATTCACATTATGGGGTAACTTATTTAATCTCACGTGGCTTGAATCCCCTCATTATTACCACACATTTACAATTTTACTCATAATGCAATCAAATACCTTATGATGGATGAAAATAGGGTACTACTCATTCAACCAAGCTCCTCACCTTACATGAGCTCCACTATGATGGTTTAGAAAAAGTAAGAGACATTGAAACTTTGTATTGACTACAAAGCCTTAAACAAAATCATAGTTAAGAACTAGTACCCAATCCCTCAAGTTGAAGATATGTTCTATCATCTCAAAGACACTGAGTTTTTTAGTGATATTGATCTTAATTTATTCTATCATTAAGTACCTGATGTTTGGACGATAAACTTTAATTCCAAAGGATGTCTCTTCAAGTGTTTGGACATACCCTTTGAATCAACTAATATGCCAAAAACATTCATGAGAATTATGTACAATATTATGTGGTGATTCACTAATTACTTTGTTCTCATATACCTAGATGGCATCCTCATATTCAATAGACCATTGGAAGAGAACCTTAAGCACATTAAGAAAACATTGATCTCCCTACCAAAACAAAATTTGTAAGCTAACCTAGATAAGTACTCATTCGACATGAAAAGCATTCAATATCTAGGTTACATCATGCAATTATCTAGTGATCTCACTTTATAGTGTGCATGTGGATAAAGTGAATATCCAATCCATCTATTATATAAATTCTTACTCCAATACCTAGGTACTTTTTTATCTAGTGATTTCCTTACTGCAATTAGATTAGCAACTCAAAAAACAATAATACACTACTGAAATATTCAACTCAATATCATGCAGCGGAAGCATAAACTAGGAAACCAAATCAAGCACACATGAACACCATAAGTTTTGGGTAAATACCCTTGGAAAAACCCTTGAGGGAAAACCAATGGTGAGAATGACTTTATTATGATAAAATCAGGGCTCTCGTAATAGGGATAATGGCCAACTGAGAGAAATAAAACTGTAGAATAACTTGGCAAGGGATGACCTGTTGTACAATCAATTTTGGCACACTTTTCTAGGCACCTATGACTGAATTTTCTGTGACCAGGAGATATTCACGACTTTCCTCATTGAGACCCACGGATGTTCATGACTGTCTCCTCTATGAGCCATGAATACATACGAAAATTTTGTATGACAAACTTTGTACAGTCTAACTCTTTCCCGTGGCTTTCTTCTTCCGAAACCCACCCTTGTATGCCTTTGTTCTCTCTTCTCCTTGACCTATATGATCTATAGAGGAAGGTCCTTTTTCACCTATCCAAGATCTTGAACCATGATCCTTCATGATCCAATACTCTGTGTCGAATCCCTCAACAGCTATCAAGTGTCATCCTTGGTCCTCTTGAATCACCTTCCTTTGTGATCCAAGAACTCGAGCATATGCCCCCTTCTACACTTGAGTGTGACCTTGGAGACTCCACACTAGAAAAGGTCCTCCTTTGCTATCTATGTTAATGTGTCTTCCTCCTTCTCCTAGTCTTGCTTTTATAATCATGAGTTACAATATATTTCTAATCTCAAAATTGATATACAATTGAGATTACTTCTCACACTCTCTTTTAAATTCATTTTAAATTGATCCAAGAGGACCTCGATGGCCACCCACCTTTTCCAACTAGCTCAAAACATTTTTTGGCAACTTACTAATTTTAGAAGTTTTCAATTCTTGAACTTCCTAGACCATTTTGAGGGCCCAAACGACACTTTTTCATGATCGAGAACCTTAATAATATCCAAAGGCTCTGATTTATCCCCCTAAATGAAGCTCATCATCAATACCTTTCCAATGAGCGATCGTGCACCATAAACGAAGATTGTATCTAAAATTTACAAGCCTGAGAAGTTGATGTACTAACTTACCCCATCAGGGCCCACATGACTTTTGGCGCTTCATCTCCTAGGGTTAGGTTTTTGGATGTCTAGGGTTTTGGAATTTATGTTTATTGTAAAAAATTATTTAGAGCCTCATTGTACTCATCTTCTTTCAAATGATCGTAGTCGTCACATCTCTTCTCAGAGAAAATCTGCCACCATTCTAGCAAGCTTGTTTCCAATCTACATTTTACAGTTTTCAACATATTTCTTATTTAATAGAAGTCAAGTTTTTTTGTATATCTGTTATTTTTTACTGTGTCACTATGTTAATATTATAAATCTTTGGTTTCATTTCGTTCTGCTCATAAATCTAGATCAATGGTATCAGAGCGGTCTTCTCCTTGTCATTTTTTTTAAATGCATTTCCCTGACACGGTCAGGGTATAGAGAGTTGGGTCTCGAGATTTTTTCTCTTGAGGAAAAATGCTCTCTCACACCCAAGAAACCTTCCATGGTGGGAAAAAATAAATATGATGGGATAGGATATCCTTTCAAAATGTTGCTCGAGGAATCCCTTGAGCAACAGGGAAACGAGATGATGGAAAACTTTGCACAAATCCTTCGACGGTTGTCGATAGGTGACACATCCACTTCAAGAAGAGGTGCTTCCCCATTCAAGGTACAAATCAATTTTGATATTCCTATATTTGAAGGTCAAATATATGCGGATGTCGTAGATAAATGGTTAAACCTTTTAGAAGGGTATTTTTCTGTCCACAACTTTTTCGATAGAGAAAATATTACATTTGCGCTCCTCAAGGTTGTCCCCCATGTCAAAGATTGGTGGGAGACTTTCTGTGAGAAAAAGGAAATAGAGGGATCCACATTATTTGTATTTGCACCCACTTGGGGTGCCTTCAAGGTTGTTATTAAGGAACAAACTACCTTTTTGGAAGTTATGATGACTTGTATACAAGATGGACCACATTGTGGCAAGAAAGAGACCAAACTGTGCCATAGTTCACTAATGTCTTCCATACCTTGCGTACCAAGTTGTGTATCAAATATTATGAGCACGATATGGTGCTCAAGTACCATGGCAGTCTGCATAGATACATCTAGAAATAAATGGAGTTTTTGGACATCTCATCCTTAGGTGTGACCTATAGATATTCTGTCAAAATCGAGCAGAAGCTTAAACAAAAGACACGGTCTTTTGGGTCTGGGAACTCCTCATAGGAAAAGAAGGGCAAGGGAAGCCCCAACCCATAGAACAAAGGATAGAGAAAATATGGGAAACCTCAGGAAAACTAGTCCAAGCCACAAGCAAAGAAGGACAATGGGAATATGAAGAAAGATATTGCGAAGTGGTGTGATTTCCATAGGAGCCCCTGACATAACATTGTTGATTTCCTCTCAAATAATTCATTGATGCCTGAGGTAAAAGCCTTTGAATTAGATGCAGGTTCTGACTCTAATTAAAAACCAGAAAAATGGAAATGGATCATTGACGAAGAACCTAGTGCCACCCTTTCTACCACCAAGATCCAGCCCAGTGAACCTGATGAGACAGAGGAAGGAGAGAGCCTATTTCATTCACAAATGTGGGTAAAAGGCACTCTGTTGCACTTCATCATTGATAGTGGTAGCCAGAAGAACCTCATCTCAGCAGAGGTCGTCAAGCATCTAGCCCTGCTGACAACACTGCACCTGTATCCCTACACCATCGAATGGCTCTGTCAAGAAAGAGATCTTTGTGTCTTCCAACAATGTCGCGTGTCGTACGACATCAATCCATTCAAAGATGAGGTATTGTGTGATGTTTCTCCCCTTGAAGTTTTTTATGTTCTTTTGGTCCAACCTTATTTATGGAAACGTCATGTTGTATATGAGTCTAGCCCTCGCAGTGTTATTATTACTTTGAATAGGAAATTGTACATGATTCTTGAGGTAGTCCCACCTAGTGTTATTTCCTTGATCTCTACTAAGGAATGCAAGAACATCATTTCTCAGACTAGGAAGTTTGTCCTCTTCATGATTCGCTCTCAGAGTGATAAAAAGGTTGCAGTTACATCCATGGCCTTCGCGACCAACCTCTCCATGTAGAAGAAGCAAGTGGATAAGGTCATGGAAGAATAAAAATACATCTTCTCATCACCTATTGGGGTACCTATGCATTATGAGGTCAAGCATCCCATCGATCTGACCCCTAGTGCACCACTACCAAATGGGAAAATATATCACCGCTCTCTACTATAAAATGAGGAGATCAAGCGTTAGATCCAAGAATTTCTCCGTAAGGGGCACATCCAACCCAAATCATCACCTTGTGTAAGCTCAGTCATGCTGGTGCAGAAGAAATAAGAGACTTGGTGACTCTGCATTGATTACTAAGCCCTAAATAAAATCACAGTTAGGAATCGGTACCTGATTCCCCAAATAGATGATCTCCTTGATCAACTCAAGGGGGCCAAATACTTCACTACGACTGATCTGAATTCTGGCTACCATCATGTCCCAATAGAACATGAAGATGTATGGAAAATTGCCTTCAAGTCAAAAGAAGGTCTTTTTGAATGGTTGGTCATGCCCTTTGGTTTAAAAAATTCCCCAACAACTTTCATGAGGATTATGGACGGTATCTTGCGGCCTTTCACTAATTATTTTGTGGTGGTGTGTCTGGATGACATCCTCATCCACAACAAGATTTGGGTAAAACACTTGCATCATATCCAGCAGGTTCTGCACACTCTGTGGCAAAACAAGTTATATGCCAACTTGGAAAAATGATCCTTCGGCATGGACAGGGTCTAATACCTAGTATACATTGTTGATGTGCATGGTGTGCATGTTGATCCAACCAAGATCCAAGTCATCTATGACTAGCCAGCCCCAACCACACTCACTGAGATTTAGATCTTCTTAGGCCTTGCTAATTTCTATCGTAGGTTCATGTTGGGATTCTCCCATATTGCATGGGCCCTGAGCCAAATAACTAGGGGTGGTGGTAAGGAAACATTTGTGTTAGTATGTCCCAGCATAAATCGCTCGATGATATGAAGCGACGCTTTTTCTCCACCGAGTGATTTCACTACCTAACCAACAACAACCCTTTGAGATCGAGACAGATGCTTCAAACTATGTTGTGGGTGAAGTCATCACTTAACACAACCACCCCATGGCCTATCATAGTGAGACGCTATCTGATGTCATCCAGAAGTACCATACTTACAATAAAGAAATATACTCCATTATGCAAGCTTGCCACCAGTGGAGGAATTACATTCTCGAGAAGGAGACAATCATTGACATTGATCATAAGTTGTTGCAATTCATGCATACACAAGGCAAATTGCAGAATGACTGCCATCAGAAGTGGTCCACCTATTTGTAGCAGTTCCACCTCAACATCAAGTATAAAACAGGAAGTACCAACAGCGTTGTTGTTATAGCACAATTTGACTCACCCTATGCAAATTTGCTCAGAAGGCCTTTTTGAATTTCCCTATGCAGAATTGAAGTCCCTTTTTGCAAATCCTAGAGCTAAAAATAATAGTTTTCCACATATACACGCCCTACCTATTATACAACATGAGTATACACAGGTTGCACCACTACAACCCACGTACATCGGGTTGTGTGGCCAAAATTAAAAAATGGTGTCGGGTTTCCATGTCACGCCACAAGATCCATGATCCTTGACCTTCCATATACTGGAAACGTTCTGACTCGACCGTTTTGATCCACTTGAAGGCTATAAATGGGCCAAATCCGAGCTATGGAAAAGGGGAGAAGAATTCAATTTTGAGAGCAAAGTTTCTCGGGATAAATTATTCAATTCATATTGAGTCTGCATCCCTTTATCCTTTTAAGTCTGAACACATTGTTCATCCCCCAAGCTCTTCCCTACATGATTGAGAACCTCATTGTCTCTCTTATATGAGCTTGGCCTTGGTGGAGGATTGAAGTGGTGGAGGCCCAACTAGAAGGGACTTAGTTTATCGATTTCGAACCGTGCCGGCATGGAAGTTTGTAATTCATTCACTTCCGTTGATTACATTTTAATAGAAATACTATTTTCTCGTCCAATTAATATCTTGCAAATATTTGAATTTTTATTCCATGGGCATATTTGTTATGAATGTTGATGGATTATTCTATTGAATGTGCTAACATTATATATTATCACCATATGATTTCATTTCTTAGTTGTTGAGGACAAGTTGTAGGCGTATCGCTTTGAGTCAAGTGCTCAACAGTGGACTTCATCAAAAGTCTGGATGAGGTAGGCTCTTTATCTTGTCTCGTTAGAATATTTTCTTATATAACATACCTGAGATTAGAGTTGATTTTTGCATTCATTTCCATCTGTTGTGTTTTACCCCTAGCCATAGAGATATTTTTTGCATAACAGTTGTTGATTTCCCTAACTAACCCTCAATCGCAAGACTCACCATAGTTCTCGATTCTTGCGGCCACGAGACCTTCGAATGGCCCCACCTCTATGAGACAGATCATCACTTCACCAACACCTACCAGATGTTGGGTGCAAATACAACTGTCACTAATTTCCATCTTCAGGATGGGATGTTGTGCCATCTGGGCCATCTCTCTGCTACTTCAAGCAAGTGAGCGAAGTTGATTTGGGAATCCCACTATAGTCGGGTGGTAGGAAACTTCGACGTGGAGAAGACATTGGCATTGTTGTAGCTACATTTCTACTAGATGAAACTTCGACAAGATGTCAATAAGTATATATGATCTTGCATTTCATGCGTTATTTCCAAACTGACCACTAAGAAACAAGGCATGTACACTCATATTCCTACTTCTGACATGCCTGAGGATTCCATCTCAATGGAATACATGTTGGGCCTTTCATCCGGCAAGCGGGGAAATGACTTTGTTTTTTTGGTTATTGATCGCTTTTCCAAGATGGCGATTATGGCCTCCTGCAATAAGAGCATCACAACAAAGACCACTACCAAGCTCTTATTTGAATGAGTGTGGGTACATTTTGGGATCCCACAAACCATTATCTCATATTGGTACAGTCAGTTCCTTATCACATTCTGGTCGAGCCTTTGGTCACTGTTGGACACCAATCTCACCAAGTCCACTACCTTCCACCCCGACATGGATGACCAAACCGAGATCGTCAATCGGATGATCATGCACATCCTACACATGTAGAATTCCAATAACCCCCACAACTGGGATGAGAGTCTTCCCTATGTTCAACATAGCTACAACAAAGCCATACATATCTCAACCGACCACAACCCCTTTCAGGTGGGGTTGGAATTTCAACCATTGGGTCCCATGGATTTTGCACTGCCCCTTATGGTCGCCCAAGAAAACTCGATGCATGCTCCAATTGGAGCTAACAAAGCCACCCAATTCATTGAGTAGATCCAGTACATCCTCCAACAAGTTCAGGATATTTTCTAGAAGTCCAATGCCAAGTACAAGCAACACCATGATCAACACCGGGTGCCACACCAGTTTAGGTGGGAGACAAAGTTTGGTTGCACTTGTAGAAAGAACACCTTACAGGGCCTCATCGAAAGATTCTTCCACTCTGTTATCGACCCTACACCATCACTAAGGTTGTGGGTGACAATGATTTTGATCTCAACCTTCCCCCCTTCCTTGGCTTGCACCCGGTGTTCAATGTGGACCTCCTTCAACCTTATTTTCCCCCAATATTGGACACCTCGGAGATAGAATAATAGTTGACACCAACAGAGCTCAACCCTTACTACATGGAACAAGCATCTGTTG
>JASDQU010739214.1:59035-73440 GCA_032191745.1 Picea mariana | reverse complement strand
AATTCTTCACTCAACGCAGTCTTGATATCATTCAATGGTTTAGGCTGTATAGTTCCTTTAAAAAACTTCATATACCAGCTCAGTGTGCAGTCTCTCAAGGAAGTACTAAACTGATCTCTCTTAACAACTTCATCATTTACTTGCTTAATACTCCATACAACTTCACATAAGAACCAATGTTGATCAAAATCTTCAGATCCATCTCCTCTAAATATAGGTAACCTCATTTCATCTTCCATATATCTTCCTAGGTTTCTTGACTGAGTGTGTACTGAACTGCTGGTAATAGTGCTCTGATAACTATGTCTACTTTGGTTACTTAATGCTGCTAAAACAACAGGAGGAGTAGTAGTACTTACTTCAACAGTAGGTGTGGTCCCTGAAGTTACTGATTCTTCTTGACGAGGCTCTTCAGTCTTCCCTTCCTCTACCCTAGAGGACTCTGAATATTCTTCATTCAATACCTCTTCTTCCTCTCCACTGTAGAACCCTTCGTCATGTGCTAGGGTTTCATGATTCTTCTCAAACAAGTTCACCAGAGGGGCCTCTTTGAATGATCTCCCACTGGGTGTGTGTCCAAACTCTATGCCGTTGTCACTGTCTGATTTCTTGAACATTATCTTTTCAATCTGACCGATTACTGTATCTTCAAGATGTTCTTCTCATGCAATAACATCTTGATCTTCAACTTCAAAAAGTGTAAAAAAATTCCTCTAGTTCCCTTACAGAAATATCTCTCTACTTAGCTATATGACTCTACTCTTTCAATAGAAAAATTAGTAATGTACCCTCCAATAGTGCTATCAAACCAATTATCTAGTGCTCTTGACACAACGTTATCAAGTTTCTTGACCTTCTTGATCATCGTCGATGTCCAAACCACAGACGATCTAGATCTGATTTCAAATTGGGTATCTGCTAATCTAGCTAACCACTCGTATAACTCCTTATGAACTCCTCCAAGGAAAATATCATGTATATCAGTAAAGATACACCTTCCCAACCAATCCTCTATACTAATTCTATGGTTCTTGTTCTGAGCTTCGGCGAAGTCCCTCTCTTGTTCTTCTATCTAATTCTGAATCTATGTCTTCGATGGAAACCACCTTAGCGTTCCCTCAAGAAGCTCTCAGTCTCGACAACGGAACCATTTGTTGGCACAGGGGCAGACTCAAGGCTCAACTCTAAAAATGCACCAACAAACCCTAACTATTGGCCCTTTCGGCAACACCTGCGGAGTAGATGAAGTCTCACCCGAAGTAGCAATAGGGAGGTTGCAGGACACATGTGTCTACAACCAGAGGAAATGCAAAGTGAATCCAGAATAACAACGTAGATAACCTAGCCATGCTTTATCAATATTATGCTTGCTTCACGAAGTTATATCTCTGATCTAACATACATGAAATAACAATATAATAGATAGAAAATAATCACAACATCAACCACATAGACAAGAATATTTACATGGTTCACCCTCTCCCTATGGCTACGCCCACAAAACTGTGCTTCTTGATATATTAAATGGAAACATATAGTTCTATCTGTGCACTTGGCTACGGATCTCTCTCTCTTCCTCTTTTTCTCTTCCCTCCCTGTGCACCTAGCTGTAGGGTTGATCTTCGCACACAGATGAATATCCAGAATACAGAATTCTCTTATAGCAAACACTTCTCTCTCTCAATACACAGTAACAATAATCATACTCAACAACATAAGCGAACAACCAACCCCTCTTCTCTCATATAGATATTTATTTATACATTACAATGACTCTTGGACAACCCTATACCGAAGCCTAGGTCTCAAAACTCTAGATTGTAAAACCCTATATGCACTTGACCCTAGATGCACTTGACCCGCATCTTCATGGCTTCGCCAGCCTATCCTTCCTTCTTTCCCGCGAGATGCTCCAAAGAATCCATTGGTCTCTTTCTCCTTTTGCTGAGTTGTCCATGATCCATATTCTTTGCTGATCTATTTTTATTGATCTTCTCATTCAACTATTTTCTTTCCTTTACTTCACTCCTTCTTTTCTGCTTCTTTGACCACTTAGACCTGTCCTCGGTTTGTGTGCCTTCCACGCTCTTCGTTCTTCATATTTCTTCTTCCTTTTTCTTTGCTTTCTTCCTTAATCCATACCCATGGGCCAAGACTCGTGGATGTCCATGACTGTCTCCTCTGTGACCCATGGATATGTACGAAAAGTCTGTACATAAAATTCCATACAGTCTGACTCAATCTTGTGGCTTTCTTCTGCTAAAACCAACTTGTGTATGCCTTTGTTCTCTCTTCTCCTTGACTTGTATGATCTCTCGATGGTCCTTATTCACCTATCCAATATCTTGAACCAAAGTCCTTCGTGATCCAATACTCTATGTTGACTCCCTCAACACCTGTCAAGTATCATCGTTGGTCCTCTTGATTCACCGTCCTTCGTGATCCAAGCACTTGAGAAGAGGTCCTTCTCTACTCATGAGTGTGACCTTGGAGACTCCACACTAGCAAAGGTCCTCCTTTTCTATCTATGTGAATGTATCTTCCTCCTTCTCCTAGCCTTTCTTTTATAATCATGAGTTACAATCTATTTCTAATCTCAAAAGTGATCTATGGTTGAGATTACTTCTCACACTCAATTTTAGATTTAGATTACATGTTGCATGCTAAGTACTTTTAGCATGTCTCATAAATAACTCAATTCACTAATTACATAATTAATTAATAAATAAATAATAGTTTAATAATTCCTTTAACTAAAGTAAATTCAAGAGTAGAAGGCTTTGGACGATTTCCACATGTCTAGACACATAGACCTGTGCGGAAATACCTATCCAATGCTACCACTAACATCAACATTTATGACTAGCCATCCTCAAAAAAACTAAGAAAGCTTTGTAACATCTTGGACATTTCCAACATTTATTGCATGTTCATGTTTGGTTTCTCTCATATTTCTTGGTCCCTGAGCCAAGATACAAAAGGTTGAGTTAAGGCCAAGTTTGTTTAGGAAGAGGCACAATAAAAATTATTCAAATATATTAATAAAATGTTGCCTCTGCATTATTCCATTCCTCATTCTACAAGATCTACGAAAAAGATTCAATTTTGAGATAGATGACTCAGAATATGACATCAATGTAGTACTCACACAAAATGGACATTTAGTAGCTTATATAAACAAGAAACTATCATACAAAGATTAAAAAATACCCAACTTATGGTAATGTGATTTAATCCATTGTCTAGGGATATCAATAGTGGAAGCATTAAATTCTAGGAAAGGAATTGATCATCCACACTAACTACATTCCTATGCAATTTATGTATATGCAAGGAAAATTGCAGAATGATTTCCATCTTAAGTGGTCCATGTAACTTTAACAATTCCCCATCGATATCAAGAATAAGAAGGGAAGCACCAATAAATTTGTATATTTCCTTATCTTATCTTTTATTGTGGCATTTCCTATAGCCCTTGATTTAGTGTGGACTCATGACTTCAAAGAGACCCTATCTATATGATAATGATACTAACTTTCCTACTACATACTAGACACTGGTCATAACTAAACACATTTCAAAATTTCACTCCAGGGTGGAATTCCATGCGATAACTCCATATTTGTGATCCTTTAGGTGAGCATGAGAAGATGATTTGGGAGGCCCACTTCAATTAGGTTTTAGGGTTTTTGGTATGGAGAAGACAATCACAGTGTAGTAGAAATATATATATATATATATATATATATATCAAATTATCCATTTCTCATGCCATCATTATACCTGAAATCCAGAAGTAGGGATTGGAAACTCTTCATCCCACTCAATATAATCCTTGGGAATCAATAACTATGGAATTTATGTTAGGTTTTCCCTTGACCAAGCATGGTAACAATTATGTTCTTTTGGTTTTTGACCAGTTCTCTAAGATGGAAATTTTGGCACCCTATAAGAAGAGTGTTATGACGCAAGCCACTGCTAAGATCTTATTATATCATGTTTGGGTTAATTTTGGTTTTCTATAAATGATTATTTCTTATAGGGACAACATTTTCCAAAGCACGGTCTATCCTTTGGTTCATGATGGACACCAAAGTAACCAAAACATTTTCCTTTCATTCCCAGACTAATGGACAAACAGGGGTAGTCAACATGATGATTGTACATTTTCAATGTACAACTCCAGGAATCAATATATATTTGATGAAATCATTTCCCTATGTTCAACATAAATACAAAAAACCTCTTAACATTTGTACTTTCCACAACCCTTTTGAGGTGTTCCTAGGTTTCCAACCATTGGCCCTAATTGATGTAGCTTTGCCCATTAGATTAGCACTAGAAGACTCATCCCATGCTTAAAGTGAGGTAGATAAAATTTAATTTAATTTTTTAATGAATCTATCATGTTCAATTACAATTTCATGATGTTCTAGAAAAATACAACACTAAGAGAATAAATGATATGTTAAACATTGGGTTCCACAAAAATTCTAGGTTGGTGACAAGGTATGGTTGCACTTGTAGAAAGAGACACTCCAAGCCCCCATGAGAAGACAAAACTCCTTTGATATGGGACTTACAATATGAACAAGGATATGAGTGAGAATTATTTTGAATTAAATCTTCCACCCTTCCTCAACTTACACCCTATCTTTAATGTGGAGTTGTTTCAACCATACTTTTCGCATCTATTGGACACCTCAAAGGTGGAATGACACTTTGACCCTACAAAGATCTATCCTAATTTCATTGTGTAGACAATAGTGGATTAAATAATGGACACTAATATTAACATATTTTTCCATCAAAACATACAACTATTGGGTTGCCAAAGCAAGGAAGCTTCTTAACTAGGGGAAGTGGTTTACTAGGAACAAAATTTAGCATAAGTTTCCCCATGTGCTGCAGGAATTTGATGTGATGGATACCATTTCTTAATAGGGGGGGATAACTGATCTAGGTGTAGATTTGGGTCCACCATTATCATGGAAATTATCTTGGACCTTTCGATATTTACAAAAAAAGACTCAAGTACCAAACTTCCAATGCATTTCTCAAGCCCTTCCTTTGATTTTTGCTGATTTTGATGGTCTATTTTTTTACAACATCCAAGTCTAAAATGTAGGGATCATAATAATGTTTCTAATGGTCCAAAGAGTTCCACAAATGGATTTTTTATAATACATTTAAGAATTTGGCATACAACAAGGCTCCTTATGGTCCACATTCCTTTCACTGCCTCATCTCATAGGGTTATATTTTTTGGATATATGATAAAATTTAGATTCATCCTCTTGTTATGGGATTCTTGTGAATGAGCATAGCCATCAAATATTCTCTCATAGATAAGAAACCACCATTCTATCCACTATGTATTGCTATGTAGATTATAATGTCTTTCACCATTTGATTCATTGACATAAAATATTGGTTTTCATTGTAACACTTTCCTTCAATAAAACATATTGTGTTGACTTTGCAATATTTTGTCCTTTAATTTAATTCTCAGTCCAATTAAAATTAGTGGTATAAGATAAATATTCTCTCTATTGTTTTCCCATGCATCTCCTCGATAAGGTTAGGGTACATGGAGTTGGGAGTTGAACTAATTAGATCTAGTGAAGCTCTCCCTCTACAACCTAAGTTCCTTCCCATGGAACATGAAATGAATAAAGATGAAGGAACATGATATTATTTCAAGATATTTCTCTATGAATCCCTAGAGTGACAAAGGAATGAGATGACATATCTTTTCACATGGATCCTTCAACTACTCCCAACAATGATGGAGGCACCTTCAACTATCAATTATTTTGGAGGAATTACATTCTTCAAAGTACAATTTAATTTTTATATCACCTTATATCAAGGAAAGATAGATGCATAAGCTTTGGAGAGATGGTTAAATATGTTATAGGGTTATTTCTTTGTTCACAACTTTTTCATTGGTGAGAATATTACCTTTGCACTCCTATATTCCCTTTCCCATGTCAAATATTGGTGGGATAATTACTATGTGCAACATGTTAGAGATGATTCTTAAATGTGTGCAACACAACCCACTTGGGGGGATTTTTTAGATGGTTTTAAGGAGGAGTATTTACATGTTGTAAAATATGAAGGTGCATGAGATGGACAATCTTGTGCCAAGATAAATAATAGACTATGTTGGTGCACACTAATACTTTTCATGTCTTATGTAAAAAAAAATGTGTATCGGGGAATTTGAGTGACACTTGTTTCTAAAATATTGAAGGAGACTGAGAAGATACAACCAAACAAGATTGGATTTTCTAGGCATATCTTCATTGGATTCACTTACCATACTTACGCCATGAAGAATGAGCCAAGTGTTTGGAAAATGGGTAAAAAAGAGTTTCAAGTTGGAAATCAAACACAATAAATAAGGGTAAATGTGTCCTTAACTCTTAAAAAGAGAAAAAGAAAAGATAACCAACCACAAGAAAACTAGTCAAAGTCGCATAAAAAGAAGAATAATGGAATGCCAAAGGGGATGTGAAAGTGATGTGACACCCACAAAATCCCTTGGCACAACAATCATTAATCCCATACTAGATATTCATTCATTGGTCTGGGTGAAATCCTTGGACTTTGATTCAAATTTGATTCCTTAAGATCCCGTAGATAGGTGAAAATGGATTATCAACGTATTACCCATTGTTATTATCACAACCTTAAAGGTCTAACTATAGGAACCAAAGGAGCTTGAGAAATGTGAGTGCTTCTTTCAATCACATATATGTGTGAAGGGGATATTTTTGCATTTTATTGTTGATAATAGTATCCAAAACAACCTAACTTCAACATAAATAATCAAGAATATGAAGCTACCAATGATGTTACAATCCTAACCATACACCATATGTTTACTAAGATAGATATGAGACATCTACATCAGTCCACAATGCCACCTATAATATGACATTAATACCTCATAAGATAAGGTTCTACGTGACCTTTACCTACTTCAATTTTTCGATGTTCTTTTAGGGAAAACATATATGTGTATAAAGTGTCATGTCATTTACCAATCTTCTTAGTGTCATTGTCACCTTATGATATCGTCTCTATAGAATTATAGAGGTAGCTCCAAAAACTATAGTCTCTCTGATAACTATTAAGAAATGTAGGAATATATCTCTCACACTGAGATGTTTTTCCTCTCCATGGTCCAATCAGAAGCAAAAAAGAAAATAATTGCAACTACCAAGGCCTCTACAAGGGTTAGTTTAGTTTGTGAAAATATACAAAGACATATTCACTTCACCTACATGAGTATGTCTGCATTTCCATGTAAGAATGCATTTTCTTTTACATCTAGAGAACCTATGACCAATGTCCCTATATATATATATATATATATATATGTGTGTGTGTTATTTTTTGGATAAAAAGGAGAACAAATTCCAAATTCAAGAATCGATACATAAGGGACACATTTGACCAAGATTCCCACCCTATGGGATCCCTATTGTGTCGGTTCAAAATAAGGATGGGACGTGGTGACTCTATATTGACTACATATTCTTGAACATAATCAGAATAAATAATTGGTACCCCATCTCCTAGATTGGGGATCTTTTATTATTTCAAATACGTCAAGTTTTTCAATAAGATTGATCGAGTCAAGATATCACCAGGTGCTAATAAATACAACTAAAGTGTGGAAGACAACCTTCAAGTCTAAGGAAGGTCTCTTTTATTGGTTTTCCATTCCCTTGATATTAACAAATGTGCCAATAATATTCATAAGGATGTTGGGTGATATTCTATGTTTGTTTTCCAATTTGTTTGTTGTGCTATACTTAAACAACATCCATGACTTCAATAGAAAATAGGAAGAGAATATAAACCATATACAACAAATTCAAGCACCTTGTGGAAACACAATATATAAGCCAATCTAAATAAGTGCTCATTATGCATGAAAATAATTTAATATATGGGGTACATCATGGATGACTGTGGCATGCATGTGGATCTAGCCAAGATCCAAGTCATTCATGATTGGCTTACCATGAAGGCACTTATGTATCTTCTTAGTTTCTTGGGCCTTGAAAACATTTACCACAAGTTTTTGTCAATGTTATTTCATATTGATTGGTCCCTAATCTAGGAGACCAAGGGTGGAGCCAAGGAAAAAAAATCAATGCATCCAAGGAAAAAAAATCATCCAAGCCATAAAAAAAAGAATTCAAGGCACTAAATCATTTCCTCTGCACAATGCTAGTAATAATTTTTCCATATATGGCACAACCATTCAAAATTGAGATAGAATCCTCAAATTATGTCATTAGTATAGTAATCACATAGCATGGAGATCCAATGTCCTATCATAGTGACACACTCTATCACATAGTTAACATATTCCCCACCTATGACAATAAGCATTACTCCATTGTCTAACCTATCAACAATGGAAGAATTATATTTTGGGAAAGGAAACAATCATCAATAATGAGCACATGCCTCTACAATTGATGCATATGGAAGGAAATTTGTAGAATGACATGCATCGAAAATGGTCTATGTGCCTCCAAAAATTCATCTTGAACATTAAGTGCAATAACGAAAGCATCAATCATGTTGTAGAATGCTCAATTGACTTCCAGTTATGGAACTCACCACATACATTGATCATTGTGGAAAAAATACTTCAAAGTGGCCCTACCAATATGAAAATGATCTTAACTTTGTTGTTACATTCTAGACACTAGTCTCAAGTAGAAAACATTATACTTCACCTATAGGATGGAAAACTATGACATCTAGGACATCTTTGTGTTCCTTCAAGAGAGTGTTAAAATATCATCTGTGAGTCACACTAAAAATGGGTGTAGGTAGAGAATTTTATCATGATGAAGACAATTTAAATTCTTTAGAAGTACTTCTACTTTCGAAATCACTAATTTGACAATATAAATATATCAAATCATCCACTTCTCATGCCATCACTAAAACTACAATCAAGAAGCAGGGACTAGACATTCCTCTACCAACTCTAGATAAGCCTTGGGAGTCGATCTCCATGAATTTTATGTTATGTCTTCCCTAAACCAAGAATGGTAATGGTTGTGTTTTTTTCATTTTTTATCAATTCTCTAAGATTGAAATTTTATCACCATGCAAGAAGAGCACCACAGTTGAATCCACTGCTAATTTCTTCTTATAGCATTTATGGGTTGATTTTTTTTTCCAAAGAGCATTGTTCTGATAAGAGAAAAATGTGCCTATTACCTAAATATATTTTAATCTAGACTTTGGTCTATTATGGAAACCAAAATAACCAAATTATTTTCCTTCCACCCCCAAAATGATGGATAGATGGAGGTATTGAATGAGATGATTGAACATATCCTTAAAATGTGAAACTCTAAGAATCCACATACGTCAGATGGAATCCTTCCTTACGTTCAAAATAACTACAATAGAACTCTTCGAATATTTATTTACCAAAACCATTTTCAAGTGTGCATGGGGTTCCAACCATTAGCACTAATTGATGTAGCTCTACCAATTGCGTTGTCACATCAAGAGTCCTCCCAATATTATATAAATATATATAAAGAAAAAACTTTTTTGCTACAATATATCACATCAAACAATAATTTCCTAATATTATTTATAAATCCATCTAAGTACAAGGAGTGAAACAATCATCATTGGGTTCCATACAAGTTTTAGGTTGGTAAGGTTTGGATTCACTTGAAAAAATAGAGAGCCACATGTCCCCATAGGAAGCTCATAGCACTATAATATAGGCCTTACATTATCACCAACACTCTCATAACACTATCTAATATCACTCGTTATCTTTAGTGTAGAGCTACCCTTCCTCAACTTACACCTTGTCTTTAGCGTATGATACTTCAATTTTTTGCCTTTGTTTGACACCTACAAGGTGGAAGAGAACTGTGCCCCTAGATATCTCAACCCTAATTGATTTTCACATGCTAAAATGGATTGAATCATGGACACCAAGATGAATAATTCATTTCAACAAAACATACAACTCTATTGGTTTGTCAAATAAGGGAAACTTCTTCACTAGAGAAAGTGGTTTATTAGGATCTAGATTGAACATATATTTTTCCATCTAATGTTGTAAATTTACACAATCAAGAAAATTTCTTTCCAATGGGGAATGAATGATATAAGTGGAAATTTGAGGTTTCCATTATCTCATAAACAATCTTGAATTATTCTAGTTACAATATTTATGCAAGTATTGAACCTATGACACTTTTTGGGGGCCCTTCTCATGCATTTTTTGGTTAGTTTTATGATGTGCAAGTCTACAAAGTCCATGCCTACAAAATATGTATAAATCAAAATAATATTTGTAAGGTCTAAATAACACCTAAAATGGAGTTTATGTGCAAACTTTATGTACCAACTAAGCTTCTTGGGGTCCACCTTCCTATTTCCACCCTATCTTTTAGGGCTACTAATTTTTCCTCTTAGGGTTTTTGGAACTATAAAAAAAAATATTTTCATCCTCTTGTTATGGCATTTTTGTGAATGATCATTTTTTCACATCTCTTTTGAGAGACAAGAGATCACCATTCTAGCCACTAAATATTGCCATGTACATTGTAGTTCTTTTATCCAGTCAATTCATGATTAGAAATCGGTTTTCATTCTAATATTGTTCTTCAATAATTTATCTTATATTCTCTCCACATATTTTATCCTTTCATTTTGTTCTCAATCCATTCCAGATAAGTGAAATTAGGACATGTTATTCTATGTTTTATTTCCATGCATGTCCCTGATAAAGTCATCTTGTATGATGTTGGGTGTCAAAGTATTTGATCTTGGTGAAGATATCCCTTGCCAACCCAAGTGACCTCCCATGGTGGCTGAAGAAAATAAATATGAAGGAGTAGGAGATCCTATAAACATATTTCTTTAGGAATCCCTTAAGTGACAGAGCAATGAGATGATGGAMTATTTTTCCTAGATCCTTTGTTAAATCCCAATAACATTGGAGTCACCTTTGAAAAGTAGTCACTTCGAAGGAAGGACACCATTAAATGTATAAGTTAWTTTTTGTTTCCATGTGTTTGAATAAAATTTGTGTGAAAAGGGTTTAGAGATATGGTTAAAATTGATAGAGGGTTATTACCTTGTTCACAATTTTTCTGATGGTGAGGAGATTACCTTCTCACTCCTGAAGTCCATTCCCCACATCAAAGATTAGTGGTATGCTTATTGTATGAAACATGGAAGAGATGATTATAAAATTTACGCAAAAATACCACATAGGGATATTATGTTTAATTCATTTAAGGATGAATATATATCTATTAGAAACTATTGATAACAATACAAGAGACAGACAACCTTGCACCAAGGTAAACACCACATTGTGTCAAAGTACACCAACACATGTTATACCCTACACAGGTAACTAAGTATTAGAAAATATGAATGGCACTTGGTTCTAAAATATCACTTTGGCCTACACAAATACATCCAAAATGGAGTTTATATACTTTTGTTCACATGGAGCCACTTACCATTATGCAATCAAGTTTGAGAAATATTTTGGGTATAAGGGTAAGAAAGAGTTTAGGGTCAAAAAGTGGTCAAAACAAAGAAAGAATAAACATGGCCCTACTTCTTAGAACAAACAACATAGGAAAGATAACTAGCCTCAAGAAAACAAATAGAAGTTGCATGTAAATAAGATGAATGGAATGCAAAGAATGTTATCGGGAAGTGATTTGACTACCCACAAAAGGCCTTGGAACAACAATGATGATTGTTGTACTAGATATTTGTTGTTGGCCAAGATGAAATCCTAAGACTTTCATTCAAACTTTTTTCCAATATATCTCATGGATATGGTATATCATCAATATGGAATACAATATTATTGTCACGACCATAAAGGTACAACTAAAGGAACTAGAAGAGCCTAAGAAAGCTGAGCACATCTTCCACTCAGAAATGTGGGTGAAGGGGAGACCATGACATCTTATTACTCACAAGAAAAATTAAATATCCTAATCTCAACATAGGTCATCATGAAGATGAAGTTTCCAATGATATTGCACCCCTATTCATACACCATTTGTTGGATAAGTCAAGGACAAATCATTCATGTTATTTAATAGTGTCTCCTATAATACAACATAGATCCCTTCAAAGATGAGATACATTTTGATGTTTCCCTACTTGAAGTTTGAGATGTTCTTTTAAGAATATGATATATGTGGAAGTGGTAGGTCATTTACTAGTATATGCATCGTAGTGTTATTGTCACCTCAAGATATTATTATCTCTATAGGATATTAGAGGTATCCCTTAATTCCATAGTCTCTATTATCACTATGAATATGTTTTGGAAGACAATATCTCATACTATGATATTTTTTATCTTCATGGTCCATTTAGAAGGATCATAAAAAATCCTTGAGACCACTAAGGCCTCTATAAGGGGTCCCTCTATGAAACAAATACATGTAGATAAGTTAGCAGAAGAATAGAAAGACATCTCATCTCATGTACATGTGTACCTTTGTATTGCATAAAGCATGAAATTGAATTGATTCCACATGCCTCTCTACCTAATGGTCATATATCCAAATTATTTCTTCTAGAAAATGAGGAGATTAAATGCCATATTGAAGAGTTGATATAGATGTGCCACATTCCACCAAGTTCCTCACCCTACAGTGGCCCTATTTTGTTAGTCAAAAATAAGCATATGACATGGTGACTTTGTATTAACTACAAAGCCTTGAAATAAGTCACACTTAAGATTTCCCCATCCCCCATATTGATGATCTAGTCCATTCACTCAAACATGCCAAATGTTTCAATAATATTGATCTTAACTCAAGCTATCACTTGGTTCTAGTCAAGCAAACTAATGTGTGGAAGACAACCTTTGAGTTTATGGAATGTATCTTCAAGTGGTTTGTCATACCTTTTAGATTGACTAATGCATTAAAAACATTCATGAGGATAATGGATAATATTTTGTAGCCATTCACCAACTCATTTATGATCATGTACCTAAACAACATCCTCATCTTCAACTAAACTTGGGAAGAAAATATGGAGCACATTCAATAAGTGTTAAGCACCATGTGACAACACAAGTTATACACCAACCTACAGAATTTATCATTCAACATGTACATCATGGATGAGCATCGTATGTGTTAGCACTCTGTAATTTGCCCAAGGCTGCGGAGGCAGTCACAGAGGCAACATCAAAACCACTTCGAGTCTTGGATCTAGCCTTCCAAGACTCAGAGAGGGATCTCTCTGTCTGATATAACTTTGTTGGAAGAGGATATTAGGCTAGCTATGCAGAATAGGATGAGTTTCTGAGTTGGTATTTTTAATTGGTTTGGTTGGAGCAGGAGAAAAGGGTCATTGGGCTATGAAGTTACTGCAACGAACGATCAAAAATCCATGTCAACAGGATAATATTTGCAGGGCAAGGTAGACAACTCACTGGATCCTTCAATTTAAATGAAATGGGTGAGATGAAAATAGGTCAAGAAATCCAATTAAACACAGAGCAACTAAGAATTCTGAGTTTAATCTTCAGTGGAAAACATAAAAAAACTATACCAAGCTAGAGAGAGAGGGTGCATTAAAACCAATTTTTTTCTTAATATTCTTGGAATAATTCAAAGAAAGACATTAATTATGATAACATAGAAACAAATTTACACAGAGGGATGCACATCACCAGTCGAAATAGTCACAAGAATCCTGCAGCATAGCACTGTATAATTGAATTGATGAAAAACACAGAAAACTCAGTGAGTTGTTTTACAAAATTTTAAATCATGGTCCTCGACTGATCAACCCTTTTACATTAAAAATCATCTCTATAAATAGTATATATATCCCCATAAGTTTCGGAAGTTGTATTCAACCGCCTCGGCCAAAAATAGCCAAAAATCCCCCCAAAATCTAGAACTATCCGCCATGAAAGACAGGCCTAATTTCTGTAAAAAAAGGGGTCCGAACAGACATATGTTTCTCTTCAACGCTGACACCTGGGAAAAAACTGAAGGAGATTATTGTATATGGGAATTTTCTAGAAAAAAACATCCTTCGGTTTCACCAAATTCACCTCCAGCTGACTGTAACAGCTCCTGCAAGATCAGGACTATAACAGAAAAACCCAAAATCCGAAAAATGAGGCTGAAAGACAGCTTCGATTCTCCCTTCTCATGGTACCTATGAAAACACTGAGAGAGGTTTTTTTTCTTCAGGCTGTTACAGAGAAAAACCTCTCTCAGTTTTTAAAAATTCATTTTCATTTTCCCAAAATCGGCCTTGGAAGAAGACTGGTCGAAAAGATGGGAAAGCGGTTTTTTCAGGGGCAGAGTGGTATTCCGAACCCCCCA